>JAGVSQ010004792.1:0-18731 GCA_022683975.1 Rhyacophila evoluta | reverse complement strand
CACAAACAATACTTCAAAAATTACACTCAAAAATGCAAATGTAAAAATATTTATATTTCTTAGTTTTTATCTTATCACTAACCCCATCTCAATGGAGCCCCTAGTGGTCTTAACATGGCTCTGGTTTCGGCACTGATTACATCATTATTTTTGAGATATATTATTCGACCATTATTTGGAAACTTCAGACCTCTGGATTGGAGATATCCGTCTTTTCCTTGGGGTAACGTTGAAAACAGTCGTAATCTTGTAAGCATTGAAAAGCCACGTTTGCCGTGGGTTTTACGAAGAAAATCTGAAGCTGGTGGAAAGCCACTGTCTTCATCAGGAAAATCAGCTAATATGTGTCTGCCATCTTTATAATGATATTGTGATGGTTGGAAGAATCTTCTTCTTGGTTGCTCTTGATCATTTTTTACTCTATATTTGGATCTTTGAAGAATGATTATTTGCGCCAAGGTTTTCACATTATTCAGGCTGCCTGACGAATCTGAAAATAAAATATCATATATTAGTTTAAAAAAAACGCGTATCAATTAACAATTTATTTACAAATATTTATTAATTTTGACCACGTCTTTTTTAAAACGAATGTTGCAAAGACAATGCTTACATAACAGATTACGTTCCGAAAGTGGCGCATACGGATCTACATAGTGTGAAGATATATACTCCAACATGGGGTAAATAGATATCTACTGTGTGAAAACATGTCTGGAGAATTGATTGATTTCCAATTGCTCAAAATATTGGGCATCTAGTCTAGACAGCTTAAAAAAATCCGGCAGCAGTGAGAATCTAACCCGCAATATCCACCTCTGAAGCGTAGACGGCCACCTCTCGGTTACAGGACAGCCATTTAATTGAAAACAGTGTAATTTTTAAGTATGGTTTAACTATACTAAAATTATTCTAGACAGAAAAAATAAATCTTCTGCAATCAGAAAAGAGTTTTGAAATATAGTTTTATCAGGATAACGTTGATAATTGAACAGGATGAGAAAATATAAATAGACACAAATACCCATGCTCAACCGAGACATACAAATTAAATAAAAAAGATAGTAATCCAACCAATCAACACGTGTTTCAAACGAAGTCGACCGACTACACAACAGTGCATGGAAAAAATGTTGGCCGCTCAGTATTTAACATTCAACATTTATTAAAAGATTTTTTTACTATTATTTCTACCTTCACTAATTAAATTTTATTACGATTTTTTTGTTTTAAAAAAGGACAGTAAATATATATTTGTTTTATGTTTATACCATAAATTATATCATAATTATATTGATCCGTGGCTAAAGAAAACGTTTTTTTATTGAGTCAAATATTTGGGGCGTGTTTCTAAAAATATCTTTGCTTTTAAAATTTTTGTCAATTGACGTTTGGACTGTACGTTATGTACAATGCACACACACTTCAAGGTGAAGAAAATTTGTCTGTACAAAATTATTTGTCAACTTTTTGTTTTGGTTTTTTTAAGTCTTCCAGTTTTGGAATTATTCAGAAGCCATAAATATACGAACTCAGATCAAATCAACACGCTTTATTTAATTGAACGTAATTTTGTAATACATAATTAATTCTGTCAGTCCTAGAATTGTCTTTGTCAACTTTTATCGATTGTTATTAATTGATATATCAATAAATGTTTAATTTAGATGAATCTTTGTTTCTTATCTACAACATACATCATTAATGTCTGATTATATTATAAGATAGATTCATACTGATGAGCTAAAGGTAAATAATTACGCAGCTTTATTGTAAAAGTATTTTAAAAAATAACACTGAAAGTATTTTGATATCAGTCCAAATGGTCAATATTTGACAGGCACTTCTAAGCACTGGGCAAAAAAACTATATGTTGACAAAACCAGGTCCGCATCGTGCTAATTCCAGGTTGCGCACAGTACGAGGGCGCCTGAATATGATAGGCACCTTTTTATATGCTGATGAATTAAATTGGCCAGTGTTTTCTTATTGGGATGATATTTGAATAATTATAACAAACACACTATAAAATATGTAAATAGATGACTCAAAAAACTTGCTTTATACTATATATAATTTGTAAACTTTCATTCGGATCGTTATTTGTGGTCCAAATGCTACACAGGAACATGTCGTTATTATAAACATAACCTAAAGATACTACATGTCAAAATTAGGATAAAAAATAACAACATACACAAAATTCAAATAATTTTGAACTCACGATCAATTTCTATTAAGTATCGTCAGATGTTTAGAAATAATGTTATTTTATGTTGAAAAAAACACCATTACATAAAAACAACGACATGAATGCAGAAACTCTATAAATATAATAGAACATATATTTATAATTAGAACATACCTCTGAGACTCATTAATTCATCCATCATGTCCTGAACCTTTTCATTCCCTCTATTTTTTCTTCGTATAGCATACTCATCATAACCCATATAGAAGGATTTATTTTTTCTTACAAATGGCCAGCTCATTTTCTGCTCCAAATTTATCCGCTTTCCTCGGTTGGTTGCATAATCAAAAATATCATCGAGTAATTGATCTGACTTATTATTGTATTCCAGCACCTGCATTTGTTTTCTGCTTTTCATACATTTAAATAAAGAATACTGATTAAATATTGTATTTTTATTGGCATTCGTAACATCCGCACATAACATATTGTCACCATTGTCGTTTTTGTATTTATTTTTACAACTCATATTGCAATAATTTGCATTTGTTTGTCTTATGTTGGTAGGATCTTTATCACCATTCTTTGAATGCAAAGCAAAAACATCAAGCATTTTTATAACATTGTTTTGCTTCTTTATTTGTAAATTTTGGAGATTATCATGTTGAAACATCATATTGTCATTAATTTCGTTGTTATTCCCGCGATATTTTAAATTTAAAAAATCAAGATATTTATCAATTATTGATAAATCCTTATTAAATGTTTCTTGTATAAAGGTTTTATTCGGGAATTTCTTTGAAACATAATTATTATTTTGTTTGTGCCGCATTAATTGTGTATAAAAACTTTTTAAGCTTAAAAAGTTTATCCAAGGAGGCTTTCCATGATTTATAAGACTGTTTAATACGACGTTATACGCCAATATTTTGTAGCTTTTTCTTATTATTTTTCGCAAAATTTCCATCGGCATCTGGATCAATTTACGTTTAAAATAATTTAATTTCTGGCTCACTCCAAAGTCTGGGGCGTGATTTATTTGTGGTAAAAATTGATCACTATTGGTATAAAATTCATACGAATTTCGGATATCATTTATTTCTTCATTTTCAACCATATTTTTAAATATATATTGATTCATCCATTTATAATTCGCATTTAAATACAATGCATTTCTTATTTCAAAAGAAATGTCGTTTATTTGTGGTAAGTCTTCTACGCCATTCGTGAGTTCGATAAATAAGCACTCCAATAATTTCCAAGCAAAGTCGCCATCGGTCTTAATTGTTTTGTGATGTTTATAACCATAAACAATATCTTTACCAGCTTCTTCGTCTCCTTGAGTATATATATCATTGTTCGTTTTTAATTTAAACTCAAGTCGCGGATTTTGTTCATCTATATATATCGGCATGCAAATCGCCGATTTCAGCACGAGAATCAAGAATATGATTAAGAAAATCTGAAACAAAAGAAATGTGAAAGTTGATAAGCATTTGTTTTGTTGTTCAAACACCTGCATAACATTTTACACGCCGTAAAGTCATATGCCAAAAAAATCAATACAGCGTAATTTAGGAACCTCTTTTACCGTGGGAGTAATATGAATATTGTGCGAGGAGAAACCAGGAAAGTCTTCCACTTTCGTAATTGACAAATATATATTTATAGTATTTTACCCAATACTTAGATGATCGATAGTTTAGAATAGGACAGTAAAGAATGTAAAACTCTCTGCGTGAAAATCGGAATAATTTCCCCGGAAAAAGTTTTAATTACCTGCCACATTTAAAATAATTCTTTCTTCATAACATGTTCGCTCGAAAAGTGGTGTAAATGGATATCCGCAATATAAAGATATGTGCTGAAATTAGCACGAGAATTGCACATCAGACAATTGATCAATCCAATGGGTATCCAATCGTGCATTCTTTGCTTTTAAAAACCCGAAAAATGCAGGAATGGAATTGGCATTCCCCAGATGGGAGGCGCGCACGCTAACCTCTATGCTACCGGGGACACTAAACAAATAAAACATGTACATCTTTCTTTTTTTGGGATACAACATAAACATACAGTTTTTGTGAAAATAAAAGCGATTTATTATGATAACAATATTTTTTTGTATATTTTCTATTGGAAATGTGTCAATAGTGTACCTAATATGGTATATTTGACAATGTATATTCTGTCAATGTACTAGAAATATTTAACGACATAGGAAACATTGGTGGGTATTTTTTTGCATCTATTTTTAACATGAAAGTCATTTAACGCGAAAAAATATTTCAGTCCTTTCGGTTTCATGTTAAGAGGTGTCCGCTGTATACAAGCTTAATATGCCTCGGTACGAATCGGATGGTAATTTTAGTGCACGCTGATAAGTTGTAAGTATACAATGAAATCTTAGGTGAATGATAAAAAGATGGGTTCGTCCAGGTCCATTGAATGTTGAAGGGTTCAATCGATAATGGTCGCCACGTCGCCAGGTCTTCACGCATGATTGCTAATCGCATAATTCACACTCCGCATGCGAAAAACTTGAATTTTACAAATTTAATCAAGAGCGACGTTGTAATATACCAACCATATTTATTGTACGTGCGTGCTGGACAAATTTTTCTTTAGAGTGGTGCAAACATAAATTGTTGTAAATTTGTTTCAAATTGTAATAAGTAAGTTTGTATTGACATTCTGCTTGGATATCGACTTTTTCAGTCATACATATTGACACTATGTAGTGCTTTCAAGGGCTGTTATCACCAGGCAACACTCTAATGTCTTCCAATATATTATAGCATCTGACAAAGGACAAAGATAAGTCTGACTAGATCGGTCCTATAAATATTGCTGATGCGATAACTACCGTTACATCACGTAGCTCAGTGTTCGGGGAAAGATCTTGGCATACGTCATCTTGCAAAGGATAAGAGAGTCAACAATGCGTGTCCTCGGGCAAACCCAGGCTGTATTTTTACCCGGTCTGCTGTTTTGTGGACTATGAGAAGGCATTCAACAGTCAGCAACGTCTTTCCCTCTGAATGATACTAAACGCATACGGCATTCCTCCCAAGATAGTTGCTATCATCAAATCTTTGCAAGAAGATAGCGAATTCAATGCATGTATTCTCTCAAAGCTGATCTATGTTGTGAAACGTGGCATCCAACAAATTCCCAAAACGACCGTATTCTAAGCTTTGATAACAGGTGCCTGCGGCGGATTCTGGGGATATGATGGTATGACTTCGTTCGAAATGAGAAGATAATAGAATGGACTATGCAGCCATTTATCACTGACAGAGTGAAGCTGCGACGTTGGACTTGGCTCGGCCGCATATTGCGGATGCCGCAAGAAAGTCTAAACCTAACCTGCCTATTCTTTAAGCCGACTTAAGGCCGTTAAATACTATTTATATAATGTATTCGGCAGAGTAACTGGATGCAGTATGACCTGGGAGGATGCAAAAATACAGGCAGGCGACTATTCTTGAATGCGGTACGTGGTTTGCATTTGCTCCACTTAGAGAGCAGATATGGAAATGATATTTTGTGATTTCAATTTTCAATGTCTATTTATGGGAGAATCAGATTTTTAATTTGCCAAAGTACATTAAACAAACATGAAAAGTATAACTCTTCCTTCTTATCGAAATGTAGCAATCTTATATTGTTTTCAACATTTAAAACCGATGTTGCAAATTACTATAAACCGCATAAATAACGCGTTGTCTATTTATTATATGTATGCAATTAATCCGTTCCTTACGGTCAAATTATATTTTGCAACTTATTACATTTATTTTCCATCTCATGAGCGTTTTTAATAATCTTCAAATGAAATCAACCCCGACACTCTAAATCCCATCTCACTTTTAGATTACTTCCAAGTTTCGCTTTTAAAATGCACTTTCCTTTATTATTAGCATCTCAGCACGTAAATTTTCATTTCTGCAATGCAGGCTAAGAAAATATCGCATAAAATCTGCAAAAAGATTTCTTCTCGGAAGTTAATGGAAGAAATATTCTTTCCGGGATTTATTTAGGTATGAGAGTGGGTTGGGCACGGACTGAACCGGCAAGTAAAACGTGTCCCATTCGATTATCACGTGATTCAAATTGTATGGTGGAATATTCACAAATATAATTGAGTCCTTAGAAACGAAATAAACCAACTGGCATTTTAGAAGATAGATAGTTAGATGCAATATAATATATTCTGCACGTGTAAATTATCATAAATATGAAGTGAGCTAAGTGAATAAGTAAATACACACTGGATGCCTCTTATAGCGCCTATACGCCTGCAGACCGGGGACTATCAACTCAAGGAGGTGATTAAAATCAAGGCAGTCCAGCAACGTTCCCTCTAAGGTGTGCACATGTGCGGCCGCACATCTGTTAAAAATTTCCCGCACACATGTCTTATATATCCGCTAATATATTTTATTTGATATTTTATGATAGGGTTTATACGTAACCTACATATTGGGAAAATGTAATTTATGATTTCGTGGTATATTATGTTGGTTACTTAATTTTATCTATGCATATTTGCACACTCGCCTCTTTTTTTCTTGCACACATAAGTTGATGGACTGCACACATCAGTTGATGGCCCGCACACATAACGAAAAATTAGATTAACGTTACAGGCCACACATTCTTTTTTTCTTCTTATACCATATTCGCCCCCAAAGCGGAGCATATGAATCTACCAATTTTGGGACATCCTCTTCGAAAGAGAAGTGAGTATATGGACCTCCGCAGTATAAAGACATATCTTGACAAATTATTTTTTACAAGAATTGTTTGTCAGACTACTGTTCAACTCAATCGGCATCCAATCCTGCATTTTTGGATTATGAAAAATCCGAAAGATGTGGAAATCGAACCCGCATTCCCCGGATTGCTAGACATGCACGCTATCGTATATCAGGGTTGTTTTAATCTTCGTGCACTTCAAGTTGTATTTATTTAACATTTTGACTTTGGCCTAAAATGATTAAATACAAGTTTTTGTCCCTCCTGTTAAGTTTGTTCTGAGTGGGCTTCGTCCTTTTTCCTTTCCACAGTCTATATACTTTTGACAACCTGGTGTGTTCATTTTCTAAGCCCTTTATATTCTGTAATAATATTGCATATAATATAAAATGATATTCATGCCCATACAAATTAATGCTATTTTTAAATTAGATGTATTTAATTTTCCAATTTTTCTGTTATAATTTATTTTGTGCATAGAGAATTAGAGGGGAGGTCACTTTTTATTTGCCCAAGAGCGCCTCCTACCCACGACGCGGTTCTTATTATGAGTTCCTAATGACGTGCTGAAATCGGCTCTTTCCGTAATTCTTATCTAATTAACGTCCAAAACTTCGCACTTCACTGCAGGCCCAAGTACTCACAATAAAAACTCATTAACTCATTACATAATATTTTCAATACAATAATTTTGCCTTGATTTTCACGGCTTTTGTATTACCCGGAAAAGTGTTGAAAATTTACTTTTTTCCTGATATTTATGCCACAAAATAGCTTGGATAATTAATTAAAGCGTAAAAAGTTTAATATTTCAACCAAAAAAAACACCGGAATTTTTGTTGATTATTTTTCATTCATTTTTTCACTCAACTATGTACATCCGGACCTCGTATAACACGATACTTATACAACATGGTTTCGATATAGCATGGTTGAAGAATTGGATCATATTCTTTGTATAACACGATTTATATAACGCGGTTTTAAAAAAAAATCAATTAAAATTAAATAATGTCTAATATGGACACTTCTAGATCATGCAATCACAAAAAAATATGTTTGTATTATTCGACTAGATTCATAGTCAAACGAATAAAACAATCCACTTAAAATGCTTGTTGGAAAAGTTGTGGCCAGAATTTGTCACTGTAAAAAATTTTACACCATCAACAGAAGATGAATACAAAATAATAATTGACATTTATCATGGTATTGATGGAGGAGGATTCAATGACTTGGATACTCAATATATTAAATAAATATTAGAGGACCATGCTTTTGCGGAAGAAGAACTAGTCGAAATGTTGAATGACTATTCGCGATATCACGATTAATGACTTAAAAAGCAGTTGTAGCGAATCAGCCACACGTTTCAGATTGAAAATAAGGGTTTTGCTTAGTCAGATGATTATTTTATAGAAAATTCTATAATGGAAAGAAGTTTGATGTTCAAGAGAGGATTAAAAAGTCCTAACCATGAAATACATGATTATTTATAAGCTAAAAGCAGACAATCGCTTATTACGTAGCATAAAAGGATATATCCAAAAATTCTCAAGACCCTTCTGATAATGAAAACTTAATACTCATTTTCAAAGGAAGTCGAATAGGTAGTGCTTTATACGAGACTTATGACGAGTGATCAATAATACGCTCGATTTTTTTAATTAACTCACGCACAAATTTTGCGCCACCCCTGTAACGACGCCACGGCAACAGTTTGGGAATCCCTGGACTAACTCATTATTTAACCAAATACATTTTTTTATTTTCTCATTTTATTATTTTTGTAATACTACGATATCATTGTACTTTCCTATTTTTTTATTTTTCTCATTTACTCTCTAAGGTGATTTGTAAATTATAGTTTTTCGGAAACAAAAAAAACGGGAAATATAAAGGGAAAAATAAAACTCTTTAATGGCAAGTTTACCAAAAGTATTGAAAACGCCTAAATACATTACGCAAAACGAAGTAAAATAGTCACCCACGTTAAAAAATGTCTGATCACCCATATAAAGTGCACTAATTTGTTAATTTTACTTTAAACGTATTGTGAAAATCAATGATTGACATGCCATTTCTCCAGTTCACTGACGTGGCTTTTTAGATATCTATAACGTAAAATTTGAAGCAGAAAGTGTTCGGTGTCCATATAATTGTTGGCAAATATACTTTGATGATAAAGGGTGCTATGATGGCGTGATGATAAAAAATAAACAGTGTCCCAGCACTAATTCATTTAGTTTTACACCAGCGGTCTAATAACTTTAGGCCGGTTTCAAGTGACGCGTTGATTCATATAAATATCCAAAAGAAAAGATCTCGATGAATATTGGACTCATTTCACAATATTTTCTACTGAGAAATCTCTAAGCATGACATATATATCTATTCATTCTTTCCGAAGATTTTTTAGGTACTAAAAAAATAATTATATACATAGTCTTTTTTTAAATTTCAATTACTATGCAAGTGGCCGATATTGGTCAAAAGCTACTATTGATTTGAGACGTCTAGTTTCTATCTACGATAAATGCACTTTGGCAAATCTTGGCAAATCGATTTTTTTTGCTTGTTACTTTTTTTTTATTTTTATTTTTATTTAAAAACATAAATACAAATCTAGGAAATTATTTATTTCTTATGCTTCGTTTTTGGATTACGGATGTTTAGAGTAAAATTAAATATTTGTTTTATTTATATTTTAGGAGTAATTACGATAATAATAATCAATTCATTTTTATCAAATCCACTTTTAACAGGGTTTTATTGCCGTTGGTAACTTATCGATCTTTGATTATTATGTTAAATATAAACTACAATATAACGTCATATTTGATTCAAATTAGACAAAAAAGTGCACTTATGGTAGATAAGAAAAACTCATTTATTCAGTACACTTTGACATCGAACCGGGACATTCTGAACAGCGATCTCTATTCCGGAAAAATCCCGGCCAATCCGGGACGGTTGGCAACCCTACTTGTAGATGTTTTTTTTATTCCTGAATGAGTTAAGCTGCCACTAATAATGCCAATTCGGAAAACAACGGTTATGCTTAACAGAATTGCTGTGGGTATTGATATATCCATCTGAGCGAGATGAGTTTAGATGGAACTAGAACAAGATCCGTCTTAATCTCTGGCTCTTTCTATTAATTTCATTCGAGAACTCTCTTTGATTCTATGGATTGATTGATATATTTGATTTGTTTTCTATGTTTTAAATTTTAAAGCTTAAAAAATTATAAATCGTAATATTCTCAGCGTGTTGAATCAAAAAATAAATGAAACTAAAAGATCGACATAAATGAAACTTATTATTAAAAGTTGGCTACCATTTTTACATTTTGTTGTTTCAAGTTGTTTGTATAGCAAAAAAGTGACCTTTTAATTTTTTTCGAACTTGACTTAAACAATCAAATCATGAAAATGATTACTAAGCAATAAATACCATTGTAGAATTTAATAAAAAATTTGAAGGTGGTTTTATATAATCATTAAAAAGTTACTAATAAATGGCGTGCTTTCAGTCTTATTATAAATCAATATTATTTTACGTAATATGAACATAATTGAAGTTTTACAATTCTTCTTGTTCATGTTAAACTTGGGACCACTGCTTTGTTCTCGATTTTTATAAAGACCACCGAGAAAGTCGAGAGTCTTCGAGAAAGTTATTTACCGATGATTTGAAACTCTTTTTAGAAGTTTTAATCTTGGAAGATTGTGATCAACAGATTAATAAAAATAATATATTAGACTGGGGCAGGTATGACAAACTGGAATTTGATACAGTGGAACTACGCTAAACGAGCACCTCGCATAACGAGGAAAACAAACTGAAAAAAAGGAGTTGTTGAACGGAGATTTGAAGGGTTTGAGACAGTGCCTTTTGAACAGGTGGTCAGCGAGATTGTGTCTTTGCCAACGTTATGAGCCTGGAGGTGGATAATAATAATATCGATGAACTTGTGGAAGAGCATAGCCATGAGCTGCCCACCGAAGAGGTTATAGCAATAAGCTTTGAAAGAGAATTCGTCAGGAGAAGAAGAGATAATAGCAGAGCTAAAACCGTCTGGTGCAATTAAATAAATCCTGAAAACATGGAAACTATTTCATCGCATATTGAGAAGAATTTCCCTACTAACTTAGTGGATATGTGAGTTGTAAATTTATTTAATGATAATTCTGTGTCGCATTTTCACTAAATTTTGAAGCGTCGGCAAAAACAAAAGTCTATCATTTACGTTTACTAGAGCTTTGAAAAGCTTATTTTCCGGTACTCAATGAGTGGCATAGTTCTTTCGCGGGTATCATCTGTGAGGGACCATGGAATTGTTTTTGAGAGTAGTCGTTCATTAAAAAATCATCATGTGAAGTCTTCGCTGATTATTCTTCACGAGAATTGTTTTTCAGACAATGCTCAACCCAATGAGTATTCACTCGTGCATTAATATATTTTTTTAATCCAGACTTAAACTCCCGTATTGCTAGGCGCTCACAATACCAACTACGCTACCGGGTAGACCATTTGATAATACATCTATTGTAATTTTTATGTTGGATTTTAGATAAATATCCTTACGTTCACATATATTGGGAATAATTTCATTATAGATTTACGGTAGTGATGAATTCTTTGCAGTAAACATACGTTCAATTTTTAATTAGGGTTCTTCCACAACAATAATATAACTATTTGATTCTCACCGTTACTTGTTAATCTGAAAAAATATTTCAGAATACAGATACTACGTATGAATTAAAAATAACTATACACAATACTACAAATAATATAAGCAATAAATATTACATACATTACAATATAACCAAAAGAAAAACGTTTTATAAGGTGTCAGATATCTTAAATTAAAAAAAAATACAATATGAACTTACGTTCTGAATTTAATAAATATAAACAAAACAATCTTACCATTTTTATAAGACGTATATTTTTCTGTTTGTAGTAATTATAGTTTTGTATAATTTTTCACAATTATTTGATATTATCCACATGTATACAATTTAATGTTTTTAACGTCTATTTTAATAGCGTGTTTTTAATTTTATACTACTTTTAAACCACAGTCCAAATATTATATTTTTATGGTAATGTTATGTTTAATACATTTTACACGAATACTTTATATAATACACCATTGATTATATCTGCGAAATATTTGATATTGAATATTATGAATTCACGATTAATTTAGAAGATAATTTAGCCACAAATTAAAGTGTTGCCACGCATCTCTCCGTGCACAGTTTAAACATTAGTGACTATATTTTGAACGGATTTATCGTTTTAAGGGTAGCTAGCTGTCCTGTAGTGGAATTTTAAACTTGAGGCGCATGCGTATTGATGTTTGGAAAAGGAAGATGATTAACATTACGTCCGGAAAATAATCCAAAGACATCTTAAGCATCAATGATAGTAAAAATACGAGTTTTATTATTAATTATACTTCAAAATATCCGGTATATTGCCGGGCTTGGTTTGAGTTAGATTCAAACTTATTCTTTATTTATTCTGCTATTGGCAGACTTATTTCAATATTCCTCTGAGTAGTGTAAAAACGTACAATTACGGCCAAGCGCCTTGTTTTTAAAGCCATTCTTTTAGTTTTTGAATAAAATGTTATTATTTCTTCTAATATAAATACTAGATAAATCTATCAATAATATGTGAAAGTCATTACAATCATAACATTTTTAGGCTAGAAAAAATCACGTAAACATTACGAGAAAAGAGTTGACTTCAGCATTGAAAAAATCGCTTATGCTCTTTCTATAATTATTACGTTTTGAAAAAAAGCGAAAGATTATTTACATTACTGTTCACAGAAACACATAAATGCTTACACAAACCAGTCCTATGCGTTCAAATTTGATCTCAAGTGCTCAATTCGTCCCAAAGTGGGAGCGGATGTTATACACATTCTTACCAGTTTGGAATAACTTTTCAGTTTATTTTGTTCCTTGTTTGGAAATATAAGAACATTGCTTATAAATCGGCATATCCAATTTGATTGGTTTTATGATATTCGTTAAATTGATAGCGGTGAATGAAAGTTTATTACATTATATTATATAAGAATTTTTAAAAACATAGGTTATAATTATTATTACTATTATTATTATTAGTATATGTTATTAAAAATATATAACTGCAGTTTTCAAAAGGTAACCAACTGTCTGATAGATCCAATGGATTGTCGGGCGATTGCAATTCACTTTCATACGTGTTAAATATTTTGGATACATCCATTGAAACTAATAGTGACTCGTAAGTGTTCTACATAATTTTGCCGAATCAAAACAGTTATAAACTGAGAAAATAAAATGTATGAACTATGTTCTATTTATAATAATACCAACATTAGTTAAATGTACCATAAATAAAAATAAAAACTTATTCTTTTGTAAAATGCCAGGAAATCAATTTATTTTGTTAAAAGAAATACACGTAATAAAATTATGACCAATTCAAACAAACTGATATATAACAAAAAAAAAAGTTTTTTACGGTTAAAGCAAATGAGATATCTAATGGCAATTTTAATCTACATTTTACATTTTATGTATCAACTACAATATTTCATCTGGCAACACAGTTTACTGTGAGGATTCTCAATTTTATACTAACGGATATACAAAATTAAGCTTTACAGCTAATTATTGTAACCAAAATAAATCAGAATGTCAATTATTGTAATATTAAACTGTAATAAAATGAATATATTTTTACCAATTTGAGGTGATTTAACATATCGATAGTGGAGTACAAAGTTTAGAGCTCAACACACAAGGCAATAGCTTAATAGCTTGGTGAAAAATTAGATCATAATATACACTTCATATATCGGGTGCACTTTATGTTCCAGGCCGATAGAAAAGTTTCTCACAAAACTTGTATCGTAGCACGAGCCGTAGGTCTAATTGATCCAATTCGAGCACAATTTTACCAACATGTCATGATAGCGATCGCTAGCACCTTCAAAGAAATATGGCCCAACGATTCCGCGCCACACGAGTCTAATGGTTGTTGATGTATCAATTGAAGTTTTTCAGTGCCCCAACTATTTTGTTTATTAGTAAATCCAGTCAAGTCAAAATGTCGTTCGTACGGTTTTTTTTGCCAAAAACATAACAATTATGCTACACGTTGTTTGGGGCGTTAAATGCTCGATGATAAATTGCTATCGACCTCTCTCTAAGATTGTTAAAAATATGAAATGACAAAATAAATGACAGCCGATTCAAAATGGGCCTGGAACATAAAACGCACCATGTATCATGGACTCAAATTTCTAGTCAGTGGACATTCCAATTCAACGCCTTGTGTCGATAAGATAATACAACTGGCCACTAGGCTAAAAATATTCATAAATTGACTTGCACAAGTGAAAGCTTTCTGGAGGCTTTTTGGTTATTTTTCATCCTACTGGTGATATATTTTGTGTACCCTACTAGAAGCACCAGCGTCGACAACACGTAATTCTAAGCATAAACTGAGTAACCAATACTAGGTGTACATCAGTTATTGAAAACAATTTAATTTTACAAAAAAATCGTAAAATAATATTACAACTAAATAAACAAAAAGTAAAAAACACAAGTATGTATGTAATTCTCTGGTTTAAACATTTATATTTAGAAGATGAGCTTAACTTTTGCTGTGATCACCTCTTAACTAACCATTGGTCGCAGAAATCTGATATTTCACCATCTTATCGGCGGAAAATAATCAAGATTAATAATAATCAGATACTTAAAAAATGTCAACATATTTTTTCACTTCCCCAACCAGCAATTTGGATGTTAAATTTTTCAACTCTTCGCCATATGAAACATATGGACATTAAACAAATTTTTAACTCCTGATGTATCCCGTATTAAAAATTGTGTTGACTTACAGAAGACATCTCAATAAATGTGGAATATGCAGCTGAGCCAGAAACAATGTCAGATTTTCACTCTGACTGGTAATGAATGGGTATACTCCCTGTATTTCTTCATTCACTGTATGGTGCCATACCCTCACATCTGCCATCGTAAGGTAACACATGAAGGAACATATCCGGCAGTTGGTTATTATTCAGTCTTTTCGCATAACTATCCTAGAAATGCCGTATCACTTTTATAAATTCAAACAATTCATTTGCTTCTCGAATAACCTTGAGTGATATGATCATACTTTGCTTTGTTGTCTTCAACGTCTTCTGTCTTAACGATATTCATTTTTTTTAAATGGCATTGAAAAAAAACGCTGAGACAAAAATGAATTGTACTCAATTTATGAGGATGAAATGATCATATTACATTTATACAACAGCGATGATTCAAAATATAGTCCCAATAATCGGTAAAGAAATTTATGTACACACTCCACATTTATGTGCCACAGATATTTAAAGATATTTCGCATGAAGAACTGGCATTCATAGCAATACTGTGGAGCCAAAAATGGTGGTGAATTTAAACAATATAAATATAAAGCAGAATGAGTATAGTTATATATTGTATATATTTAATAATTTTAATTAACTCAACAGAAAATTGTATAAAAAATTTCATACTTTGAATCCGATAACAGATTATACTTATTACTATCTTTCTAAGCGGTTCTAAAAAGTTGTTTTCAAATCACGTTGACTTTTTTTTAAATATTTCTATCGTGTGATCGATAATATATTTTTATCCTATCAGTCATTTATACATTAAAAATCTATCACTTCTGCCTAAATCAGTAGTCCCTACAGACCTCCAAGGGTCCATGCGACCGCTGAACTTAAAATAAATTTGGGGGTGCATGGACAACGTTGGGGGTCCACGAAAGGTTTACACCCTCATAAACAGCAAAACAGAACAACTTGCAACACACCACGCAACGCCTTCATCAAATCAGTGTAGAATTAGCAGGTAGATTACTGAAAAATAGTTTATTCTCCAAACTGCTGCAAATCTTAGACCAATTGGATAAACAAAAGCTGAACAGGCTGTGTAGTTGAACACTTGTGTTGGTAATGGAAAATTTAGAAATAATATGAATGTGTACAAAAATTTATATTTGTGTAACTGCAGGAACTCATTTATTTAAACATACAATTCATTTGTAAATAATAAAATAAAATATGTCTAGTTGCTAGGAATCGCATTCGAGGTGTAAAATTTTGAAAACCATCGAAATGCTATGTATTTTTTTATATAGCATTTTTTTTCGAATTGATCCATTGATATCTGACACAAAAATATATGAACAGAATATCTGTACGAAATATTATAACAAATTGAATTAAATTTAAAATAAAATATTAAAAATATTATCTATAACTACAGAAATGCTACAAAAGCGTCTTTGGTTTAAAAGTAAAAATAACACAAAATGGCCACAGAATGGTATGAAAGACTTTATGTACACACATATATGAGGGGGTTAAAAGCAGAAACGCCAATGCCCATATCAAAATCATTGAAGTGTCCGGATCATTTATATGATATCCATAACAGTTTATTTAAGCTGAAATATTTACAAAAAAGTAATTAGAATGCACAATATTTTTTTGATGGGCATGTTTGCTTTTAACTCCCTCATATGATAATATTGAATATCAATGAACTATTTACAATCACTAATGTCCTCAACATCTAAAACCATATTTGAATGCATCATTATATCATCACTGTTAGAATTACTGTCTTCAATTACAGCCATTCCCGACATCACAGAGTCTGGCCGTTTAGTGTTTAAACTTTTGAAGTCTTTTTCAGCTTGCGTATTCCTATTAACACTTTCATCTTCCGAAGATGAGCTCAACTCAATAAGAGATGGGTTGCTGTCAAACGAATCGAGACTTTCATCGCTGTTATCATTAGAGGAAGTGACCGTATGAGATGATTTCATTTTACTTTTGTATATACTTGAATCACTATCACCATTTTGAACATCTTTGTTTTTATTGGTATCGATTGCTGACCCATCACATGTAGATTCACTCTGCTGAATGTCTTCAACATTCATAAGTTCAGCATGTGTCTTTTGAACAACACTAACATTTTCAAGAGGTTTTACACTTAAATTGGTCTTGTCGATGTCTATACCATCAATATTTTTCTGTCCATCATTCTTGATGGAACTTTCGATATAATGAATCTGAACCATGACATTTTTCTCCAAACAAGCTATCTTCTCTACCTTTTGAGGACTTTTTGATGAATTAAGCATATTTGGACTTGCTTTCCTGACAGAACTAGAATTAATCTCATTGGATTTTTGTGGTGTCAATATATCCTTTGATAAAACAACTTTACAGTCTTTTATGGGAGACATCATTATTAAATCATTTAATTTTTTCATACTATCAGGATCAGATGTTTTATTTCCCGAGTCTTGGCTATTAGATAACTTTTTACTGGGCGATACTACGACATGACCATTTGACAGTGGAAGACATTTTTCTGAATTAGTTATGGGTGAAGCCAAGTTTTCTCGATCAACAGATTCTTGAACGACGTCCAATTGGTTATCTTCAAGTTCACTATCACTACATTCATTATCAGTGCTGCAGCTCGCAGACGAATCAACTATAACATCATCAACATATTCTGGTTCAAGACGAAGTGTGATTTGCTCTTCGGCAAATCTGAAAAAAAGTAAAAAAAAAATGTTTTGATTAAAAGAAAATTTTTTTTCAATTGACTTAAGGAATAGTAACTGTCGCTTTTTAACTTTTAGCAAACTTACTGAAGAAATAAAAATAATTCTAGTATCATAAGAATGTGATTAAAAATGATCATTCACTTGGTCGTATAATATATATTATGACGGGTATTATCACAACTAAAAGTCATGCAGCGGCGCTGGAACTAGCTGGGTCATGTACTGTGGATGCCTCCGGAGAGTCTGGCTCCTGCTTGTCTCTTCTTCTATCGACTGATGGGTAATATCCATAGGATGTACTCAGCGGCACTAAAGAGTGCTGGTATGACCTGGAAGGCTGCGACGCGGCTGGCAAGTGACAGAGAATCCTGATCCTGGAAACGTTATGTGGTGGCCATATGCTCCACATAGGTACCGGATATGGTAGGGATTATCACAGCACTGATATTTAGTCTACATATTTCCTTTAGAAAATGTGCTTTGCCTTACCAAAATAGAAATAATTAATTTCAGATTATCCATTATATTGTAAATCTTGTATTTGCAAACCAATGATAAATGCCATAATATTTTAATATTGCAAAAACACAATTGATAACGAAGGAATCTTATTTTAACATGCACACATAAAAAAAAATAGTAAAATACCATTTCTGGTCCAAGATAGAAGAGACATATCGTTTGATGGTTAATTGAATTGTTAACAGAGTAAAAGAATTAAAAACTAAATTGCAATGTAAAATATTAGTGTCATTATTGCATACTTATTGATAACTTCCATCTCCTTGTGGGCGGACTTTTCTCGGTTGAGCTGCAAAGCTAGCGCAAGAGCGGGGTCACTATCAGCGGGGTCGATTTCTGAGCCCAGTCTCCAGCTCATGTCCTCATACTCCTGTTGCTGTCGTCGTTGCTGCAGCATTGTACCAATTTCCACAAACAGCAGTCTCGCTATTTGTTGAAAACAGGAAAATCAAAATGTTTGCCTGGATACTTGAATTTAAACCTTATTGCTCAAATTTATAAAATCGACATGAACACAAAATCAACATAGTTTGAATTCTCAATTATTTAAAACTGGTAAACTTCCATATGTGAGATCACTGTTAGCGAT
>JAGVSQ010004791.1:0-18732 GCA_022683975.1 Rhyacophila evoluta | reverse complement strand
ATCAGAATAGGATCTGTCTAACTTACTTGGTAGATACTCTCTTTTTCCTTCTGTATAATGTATAATTTTTTGTAACAATTTCTTTATTATGTTAATATGTTTTTGATATTTTCATTTTAACCATATATATATCATGTTGTAAAATGTATTAAACATATAATTTGTAATATTACAACGTGTATAAAATAAATAAATATATATAAAAATAAACTATAAAGCAGCATGTTTATTTATTGATGACTGGTTATATGTATTTCATCTGTAACTCATATCTGTGTTGATGTGGTCAATCTATGATTTAATCTAAATAAAAATACCC
The DNA here is from genome assembly GCA_022683975.1 of Rhyacophila evoluta. Classification (NCBI taxonomy): domain Eukaryota; kingdom Metazoa; phylum Arthropoda; class Insecta; order Trichoptera; family Rhyacophilidae; genus Rhyacophila; species Rhyacophila evoluta. Next base: position 18,413 of record JAGVSQ010004791.1, on the reverse strand, counting down.
ATTAATTTACTCATAACTTGAACGTTTTGAATGTTTCAGTTGGATATATTTGTTGCATTATCTAAACATTATTCTTATACTGTTAGATTTTTCATGCAAAAATCTATGTAGAATATTTCACACCAAAATATTTGTTGAATATTAGAAAGGTATGTTTCATATCAAAAAAAGTAACAGGGCGGTGCTCTGGCCCCACTGCAACAATAATAATTTCCACTCTAAAAGATTCTCTCTCAGGTTAAGTAAAATGAGTCTTCGTATTGAGGAGGTCTTTCTTTATACTACATTTCTAGAGTGAATATCTTCACACCGTGAAGATCCTTACGCTCCACTTTTGGAGTGAACATTGTATAAGTATAAAGATAAATTAGGTATACTGAAATACGGTTCGATACTTGGCAATAATTGCTTATTATTTGGCAGTAAAAAATATTTAATGGAGTATTGGAAGATTTGGAAGACTTTGACGTAGCAGTTAATGATGATGGTTACGTGGGAGTGTCGAAAAATCTGTGATCGCCGTTGCTATTTCTTCGTTTAGTTGTATACAGAATATACATTTACGATAAGTATTCAAACAAAGCAAACTCTGCTCTGAGAAGAAAACCTATTTGCTGGCTTCCTTTTGTCTGGGTGAAAAGAAAGCTTTTCAGAATATATTTAATCTTGAGTATCTTTTCACAGAACAGGATATTGCGATGTTTTATTGTAAGCTAGCTCTTGGGCTTGGTTTATTGTTTTAAGTAAAAGAATGGTAAAGGTTAAACCTAAATACTATCACAGATAAACTTTTAATTAGGTTTTAGATTTATTATAAATTTCATCTAAGCTTCATGGAGATTAGATAAAAGATTATAAACTTATTTCATACTTGCTTAATAATATATTCTATCATTAATGAATATTTATATTTTTAATAAACCATTAAAAATTGTTCATGGACATTAAACATAGTAATGTTTTAACATTTTAATATATTTTTGATTGGTTGTTAACCGTCTATATTATTTTTGTATTTTAATCCACGTGAAAAACGTATGAAAGATTAATCACGATATATATTTTCCAAAGTATTGGGCAATTCATCAATTAATCTATTAAGCATCCACGTATTGAATCCAAATACAGTTAAGCCGATTTTAATGCAGCTGCAATATGTTGATAGTCACATATACTAGTTCTGCGATTGGCCATACACTGTTATTAATTTAATATATTTAACACTTAAGAAATATAATAATAATATTGTATATTTTTTATTAGTACACATTTATGTCAATACGTTGATTATATAAAACAAAGCAATGATAAGTTGGTTACACACCCTCATATACAATATATAAACATTCGCATGTTTACATGAACGATCATAAAAATCTGGTGACCATATTTTAAATAATTCACGATATTATAACACAGTTATTTCATTGTTTCATAACAGATATAAGGTCTTCATTCTAATATATTGTGTATCAATTTGTCGTTAGATGTAAATTTTATAGATGTTTTATACGGAAGCTTTTAATTTTGAATCATAAACGACGTGATTAAAAAAAACATTGGAAAAACATAAAGTATTTATTTACTTTCAAAAGCTTCTTGCACAAAGAAGCTTCAATTCATTCACGAGTCATTTTGATGCTAGACAACTCGCTAATTTGAAAGAAATGACACAATTTTTTATTTAAAAAAATAAATTTCCTTGAAAAAATTCATACAAAGAGATATTATCAAATTAAGCACTGATGCAAAACGGTAAAAACCCATCTTTGTTAAAAAATGAAATATATCTCTTGGGGAATTTATAATCAAAGACTATCTTAGCGGTAGTATCTGGGTGCATTCTTAAGCCCGTCTTTCACCTGTCTACGCCACATTACTGGGGAATAAATTAAATTATTTTTATTTTCTTAACAAAGTTTGTTTTTTATTCAGCGAGCGGGATAAGAAATTATGAACAGTCTTATTATATAGAGTGGTTCAGAAACCAGTCAGTATTTTAATAGAAATGAGTTTTCATAAGTATTTCATAGTAAAAAAATCTTTGCAAAAGTGATCTTCACGTCAGTGAAACTCAATAAAACGTGCTAAAAACTTGTTTAATTATTTTAAAAATAAAACAAGATTAATTAACAAAAAATCATTTATCTTATACGGAGCTTAAGCGGAGCTCACAGTAAAATTAATTACCAGTCAATCACTGAAATCAATAAGGTTTAGGCCTGAAAAACTTGAAATAAAGCTTCTTTAACGCATTATGGGTCAATTTAAAACGACATTGTATCAAAAAAAAAAAACATACAATTCTAAACTCTTCAGTGTTGTAGAAAGATACCAGTGACTAATTGAGCAATAGCCAGCTAAAAAGTGGTGACCAGAAATCCAATATGACTCAGAAGATGAGGCAGGACAAAGACCCTTTGGCTGAAAGGCTATCGTGTATTTAGTAAGAAGCAGAATTTTTCAAACTAAATTTCGTGAAACACTGATGTTTTGCCTAATCCTGGGATTGTTTTATAATCTGCAATGGTTACAAAAATCAAGCATATTTAAAAAAATAACGCTCTAAAATATCTAAAAAATAAGTAGGCGGAGAGTATAGTAATATTACTAAATGATAAATACAATAATGCTTTTTGTATCCTACAAATTATCTATTTATCCTACAAAATAAACAAGATGTTAAAATTTTAGGATATATAAAAGTGTCCTATTGCAGAAAAGGTTTGGGGAAATTTTCCATAAATATTAGTATTTAGGGCTGTTACTGTCTATATAAACGTTTTTTTTTTATTGTTAATAGTAATGAGTATCAGGAACTAATTTATACGTGAGATTAAATAAAAAAGATATTTTTTATTGTTATTATAGATATAAGTTTTCGCCTCAAACGTTACTTACTATACAAAAAAAGCTTTTTATTATACGCGTACTTTCTCTATAGGAAAGCCTATATATTTAGATATAGCATGATTTTTATTTTATTATTAATGTCACTTTTTTGACTATTGCCCCATTCTGTATGAAATCTTCTTTGAATTTTCCATTGCCCGAGTAAAGTCTTCGTTTTTCTCTGGAGAGATTTATATCATTTCTCCATTTAAATTCCGCTTGAATTTGACATTTTTTTCCTTTGTGGAAAGTATAACACTACCTTCTTTATTTTAAGTTTAATGAAGTTGAAATAATTTATGGCAAAACCTTTCATATTCACAAAAATTCACGGTAAATATTTCGAAACAATGAATATATTTTTAATAAAATGTCCATATGACAGCAATAATATAATTCTTACAAAACCATACGCTATGTAAATTAGAATATACATGTACATTGATAGCAGGGTTTGAATTAAAGTTTGTGCAAAAAATATCTTTGAAAGCTTTGTAAAGGTAATACACGCTGTTTTTAATAATTTTATTTTGCGATGTCTCCATGCTGTATGAAAAATAACAACGTACACGTAAATACTCTGATTGAAATTATTTAACTTTAATAATTTGAAAATATTTTGGATCTAGGTGGATTTATATTATGATCTGAAGCTACTAAAGAAACATGATTTTTAAGCAATAATATGCATGATATTAAAAAATTTTAAAAGTAACAAAAAAATCTGGCACCAGACATATAGAAAAAGAATTTTAGAATATCAAAAGGTTTATCATATGCTGAAGGTTTTATAAATCTTTTATAGCGTAATGAGTGATTCTTGAGATAACTTTTTGTTTTGTGCAATACTGTGTGTCATGCAATGTCTATCTTGTTATATCTACTCTGGTATAGTGTAATATATAGTGTGCTCTCGATTATCCTTGCTAATGCTGGGGCGGAATGGCTTGGATAGTTAAAAAATACGGATAATCCGAAATACGAAAATATATGATTTATGATTATCGAAGACTTATTGTTTGTCGGGCCTGGCTAGCCCAAATTGTTTCAAGGGCTCGAACGCTACCTTAAAATTTTTACTTCCTTCCAAGATTTAGGTTTTTTCGTAATTTTTAATTGTTGCGTGTATGCATTGTTGTACAACTCCGTTTTCAAACTTAAGATTTCTCATGTGAAGTAATGTTTGTAATTTATAATAAATTTACTCTTTATAACGTGCATTTATATACATGAGGATAAATAACGGTATCAATAAGGAATCATAGAGAATTTTTATCATACAATTTTAACGTTTAGCATGGATAAATCGGAAACTGCATAATCGTTTTGCACCTTTACAGTCGATATATTATATTATACCATAGTAGATCTGATATCGATATCTGATACCATAAGGAAACGTTGAACTTTGTCGTGAATAAGTACTGGAAGATCCAGGAGCTTTTGTAGTCATTGTCGTGTTTATAAGTAATTCTACATAAAAATATGATTTCCCTGCAGCACCAAAAAACCACCTCAAATGAGATTCGATACGATCCCTATAAGAGCTTTTATGGTACTATTCCCCACAAGCCAGAGCCGAATCAAGATAATGGCTGATGAATAGTGATGAAAATAAAATAATAACAATTATGACAATTGTTTTTGAAAATACTTGTTGAAATGAGAAGTTGTTAAACATTGGATATCTTTAGGGGGCTACACATGCGCATGAAAACTTGCGCAAGTAAGCATGAACGATCATACACATACGTAGACTATATGTTAAATAATTTACGATATTATAACACTGTTATTTTATTGTTTCCGTTTTACGAACCTCACAAGGAGATTGATGAAAAAAAGAGAATTTTTGAATTCAGTTCAGACTTGAGTTCCTCTAACATTGGTTATAATTACTAATTATCGTTTGAATAAGTTTACTATTATTTTCATTTATTGTTTAATACTTTATAACCATGTACCAATAGTTTAATTTCGCTTTGTAATAAAAACTATTAACTTTCAAAACCCACAGTGCATTTTATTGGTCAAATTGAGCATTTAAATATTAAGCAACAATAATAACATCCGTATCAATGAATAGTTTATTTGTTATTTCATTTTATGTTTGTAGGCTGGTCTTATGGTTTATATCAAATACACTAACTAAGCATTATATAAAATAATAGGTGCTCCTTTTTCAGCCAAACAAATGATTGTAGATGCAATTTTGAATCTTACCAATTTTGTTGATATGCATTTTAGTTTATGATTGTTCCTTTGAGTGTTGTATCGTATTATATTAGCTGCCCAAAAACTATCCCTAAAATTATAATGTAATTTATTTATTGTTCTACTTGGTAGCCGAGATGTAGGCGTGCGTGATTTGGAGCTAGATGTTATGTTTTCAAATCTCACAGATGCATGTTTTAAAAATAGCTAAAGATGTAAGGGCTGGATTTTTAGTGAACGAACAAATGGCTGACAATCAATTCGTATGAAAAAATATTTAACAAAGTAAGACCTTACTGCCATCCTTATATTGCACTTCTGGAGTGATTATTTTTCATTTTTTTGAAAAACAATTTGATATAGTTTCACAGCAAATACGGAAAAAAACACGGAAAAAATTCGCGTAAAGTTCTTAAGTAAAGTTTAATTATAGTAAATTAACTAATTTGGATATTATTTTTCAAGCAGTAGCCATTTTTTTATAATCAAATGATACAAAAAAGTGATAAAGCCGTATCAAAATCAAATTATTTCAAAGTAATGCTTCTAGAATACCATATTCTTTATCCTTGTGAAATGAAATCATCTTAAATGTTCTTTATATTATTTTTCAGAAGCTGTTAAGCTAATATTAATTGAGCAATGAAATATTAATTTCTTAATACATCCCTCGAAATGTAAGTTCTGAGTATGAGTATCGAATATGCACATTGTACTTTTCATATGAAAATAAAGATATTACGACACAATTTTGGTGGAAACACATTATAGCAGCACGCTTCAAACAAATAAGCCATAAAATAAAATACAACCCGCCAATAAAGTAAAAAACAGACATAATTCGCGCGCGAAACAGCCAACATTCGGCGGATACACCATTTTCAAGTTTTCACATTTCGACGTGGAAAATATTATAATGCATTCGATGTTGGTAAAAATCAATGGCGTACCACATTGAAATGTTTTTTTTTACTATATCCGCTCCGAAATCAAAGAATAAAGTTATCTACATAGTGTGAAGACGTGTCTTGATAAATTATTTTTCAGTATGCATCAGCCCAAGACTAAGGGTAATTTAAATTTACTTCCGGGATATTTCCGTCGAATAAAGTAGATCACGTTTCGATATCACAGCTTCGAGATACGCCTGATTTAGACCAGGTGTAAAAGACAAGGGAAGTGGATAGAGGGCACACTTGATAGATTATTTTTGACGTAAATTGAATGTCAAACTATTGTTTAACCCAATGAGTATCTAGTTATGCATTTTTTTTCAAAAATTCAGTACATATGCTGGTCGAATCCGTATTCCCCGAACGCGAAGTGCGCACACTGATCTGTCGGTCATCATATATTAAAACAAATCTATCAAGATTATTTTTAATCCAACCAATTGTATATTTAATGTTGTAAAATAAAACATACTGCAAATTGGTTAACTATGTTTATTTGCTATTTTGATTCAGTTTCAGATTCAGTCAAGCGAATAACAAAATTCGGTGTTTAGTAAGTAATACGAGCAGTAGTTTAAAAAATGCTGTCAAAGTTTATGTATCACTGAAAATCCTATGTTTAATAAAAAAGCGATGTGATCTTTATTACATATCTTTAAATCAAAATCGTTGCGCATGTGGAATCTTAACATATTATTGATATATTAATTATATTTCAATTGCTCGAACCATTAATAATTCTTGTCGTGTATTTATTTAAAGAATATTTAGACAAATAATACGTTCACCAGCGTTAGGCGGGGTCCGATTAATATATAATTTAAATATTACGCATACTAAACATATGACTAAAGTTAAGGCTTAAGTTATGTTTATTAATAGCAAACAAAGAATATATGATCGCACATACTTATGTACACAGCAATTCCAAGTATATTTATTTCTGAAAACTATTATATTTAAAGCTTCTTGGTTCTTCTAAAATTATTAATTTTTAGTGGCACATGTATACATCATTTTTCGTGCTATCAAATTAATGAAATACGTATGTTTTATGAATTGATTTGAGACTGCCAAAGAAATTACAGCGATGTATGATCCGTGTATTATACTTAAATTTTATATATTTATTTAAGTATAATAACATTGATAGTTTGCTTTATAGTATTGGAGAAAGACAGCGTTATATCGAATCAAGGATTATTAAACGCTTTTTAATGATTTCAAATAGAACTTATTCTATAAAATTTGCATTAATTGGATGGTATTGATCGGGATCATAATTTGTATTGTTAAATGACGCATTTAGTATGTAAAAATAATAGTAATAAAATACTGAATTAATTGTAAATGATAATGTTTTCGATAATGGTATATTTTTTTGTCTAGTGAGTATTTGTTGAAACGCCTCTGGATTAGGTGTTTTGAATTTTCCTGTAAAGCCTCGCTTCTGAAGTAAGATTTAAGATGTTTCCGGTTAGTGTTTTTATGAGTGTGCATGAAAGTTTTTATTGCTTATTGGTTTCCGTATTTTTATGCATTGTTAAACAACAAAACATTCATACTGTATATTTAATGGAATTCAGTAAGGATTGAAACTTAGCTACAGAGGTCAAGAGTCGAATATCAAATAAAGTGATACTTCATTTTTTAGATTAAATATTGTTTTTTCTTTTCTATTATAATTAAGTGTTTTGTCATAGTTAGTTCGCGTGGTTATCAAGAGCCTTCATACATATATACGTAACATATATTTTAAATATCCCTCATAACAGAGCAGTATCCTGTATACCACACGACACAAATTATACAGAAGATGAAAAAACTGCATAATTACGACTATAGCATCAAATTATATATATAATTTTTCTCTGCCATATTTACTCCCTCGGAACATATGGCCACCACATGACGCCTCCAAGATTCTCTGTCACCCGACAGCCGCTTCGCATCCTCTTAGGTCATACCAGCACTCTTCAGTTCCACTGAGTACATCTTATGGATAATAACCAACGGTCTTCCTAGTGGCCGAAATCAGAATTGGAAGAAGAGACAAAGACGAATCAAGCCAGGAGAGCCTGATTTTTTTTAGCTACCTTGCTCGCTCCCAAAATCTAGCATATGGATCTATACAGTGTGAAGATATCTATTCCGAAAGTGGACTATATGGATCTCTGCAATGTGAAAACGTCTTGACAGATTATTTTTCACGAAAATTATTTGTCATATTATTGCTTAACTCAATAGGCATCCGGTTCTGCATTTTTTGATTATTAAAACTCCGACAGATGGGGAATATAAACCGCATTCCCCGGGTTGCTAGGCACGCATGCTACCAACTACGCTCCCGAGAGATATTTACGTTAGTATTAAACTAACTCATATTTTTTAATGTTTACTTTGAAAAATAAAACGAATTTGATTTAACGATATTGACTATGGAGAGTAATTTTAGTTATTAATATTTTTTACTGCATTATATATGAGGTATAGCTTTTTAATGATATATTTATTAAAGTTACTTGCAAATGAAATTCTACCGAGTAGATGCAACTGCGATCTCGAAGCCTTCTGTGTCATAACAACAGTGCGTACCTCTGTCACAGCCTTCTAGGACACTGAAACATATTTGGCATCCGCAGCAAGTGTCCAGTACATTCAAGTTTAGAACCGCAATTTTATTCCATTGTGATGAATGCTTACATAAATCAATTTCTTATCTCCTCATTCGAAACAAATTTTTACCATTGTATGATCAGTAAATATAAATATCATATTTATATATCGGACAATTATTTGAGTATCTAAATATAAATACATATATTTACTATACATAATATCACTCTCAAAAGTTTAACTACTTTTGACACTATAATCTATTAAAAGCATCGTACAAATACGCCAACATATCATCATCGAGCTGTTAAAACCTCCGATGTGACGATTTGTTAAAACGGTATTTTTGCATATGCTGTTTCTTCATATTAGAACGCAATGTTTGGAAAAACTTCCTATGTTTCTAATAGAAGCATAATTAAAATATATTTAAAAATATGAATCTTCAATTTACCAATACTTATTTAAGACGCAGTTTTTTTAGTCTCTTGTAAAATTTCAGTTTTGTTAAATGGGAGGATTATATATTATACCATGTAATAATATAAATACGTTACTAAGTTTTTGTGTGTAATGATATTAAGCTAAAAACGGTAGTAAAAACAAATATTTCAATCTGCCCTACTTGTGAGAATTAAAATTCTAGAGCAGTAGTTAAATGAGTAAATTCTTAGTGTCCTGTGAATTACTTGAGTATATATTGTTAGTTCAGGCAGTAAAAAAACATTTAGAAGGGACTTAAAAACTCTAAGTGTTGTATTTTATGTGAAGGCCCAAGCCCCGTTAAATAGATTTAAATAAGTTTAAATGTATTATTTTATGAGAAGGCTAAAAGCGGCAAATGCGACTTAGTCTTCTAATTCCTTAATCGCATTTCTCTAAAGCGATTTTTCTATGAGATAAAAATCTCCGCGGTTACCGCACTTGGGTGAAGCCTTATCGATGATCTTTAAGGATAGCTAGAGAAATGGCGTGCTTGAAAAATTATATAGAGGGGATAAAATAATAGATATCGGAAGAAAAATCTTTACATATTTGATGAAGGTATCTTTTGAAAATGTGAAAAATTTTATGTGACACAAGAATTGTGTTAGAAAATTGCATGTGAATATTTTTTTCTATAGATTATTGTTTTAAAAGTATTGGTTGTAAGTTAATTTTGGAACTAGATACAATACTGTCCTTAATATAAAGATATTTATGTAAATAATTGTGAACTATTAATCCATGATTTCTGGTGTCTAAGTTAGTGAATCCCCCATGAATTTACTTTCGCATTCATTAAAACTATTATAGCCTCGACAAAATATTACTTTGTAGTGTATTTATCGGTTTTTCAGTTTGGAAACTGAGCTACAAGTTTTATAATAGCGATGCAAATTAGTTTGTTAAGGATAACAGAATACTATAGAAATATTACCTCTATGCATTTAATCGAATTGTTATTTGAAATGACTTTCACAGATGAAATAGAGTTTTATAATAATAAATTAAAAAACTAAAAGAGCACAATATGTTTATCAGATACCAATAATACACACCGCATATAGTCCGGGAACTGTCAATCCAAAACGGTGACTAGAATTAAAGCAAGTCACACATTAATCAGTCAGTGTCGAACACTGTGTACTGTCGGTCTAATCAATAGGCTCGTGTTACATCTCATACCCATGCGTGGCCTGCCCCAATTATACTAATCAGTCTTGGATTGACAGTCCCTGAATGGCAGGTGGACTGTATATGCAAGGATACCATGAGATGTTTAGTTAAAAAAGCTTTATTGAAGTGTGCATGGAAACATTGAAGGCATATTCGGCAAACTGTTTTTACAGAAGTGGGCTAATTTGATGGAAGCATACAAATTTTCTATATATATATTATTATTTCTAAATAATATTTAATTTAATGTATTTTGTCACTTTTAATGTACGTCACTGGGTGTTAGGCTAAAAAATAAAAACTCACGCTGCGTCGATGTGAGAACTCTTACGAAGAGATGATCTTGATCGCGCAGGGTGGTCTCTAATATCTGTCATACTATGCCTTTATTGATTTAAACTATATGACATTATCATAGTGTTAAATAAACGGTGCTGATAAATCATCCAGTTCTGACCTTGATAAATATACATTACATATACAGTATTGTATTATATATACCATTTATTAACTAATTATTTCATGCCCGTATAATATTAATACAAGTGCCATACAGGTATTTCATATCCACAATCAGTCGGTACTAAAGAACATTATATAAAATTACTTTAAAATAATCCACTCATTAAAGTTTCGGATACTGTTATCAAAACTGCGGCTACATAGTGATCCCAATAAGCGGCTTCCGCTGTATATTGTAAAATTGTATATCGACTTCTTAAAAGTCCCTTTAACTGCCACTCGCTACTTACATGATATTGGATCTGTATGCCAACAGTTTTCGAGATATAAAAAGTGCAAGAAATACGACGTGAATGGCAAAATTTGAGACCCGCAGATGAGCGTTGTGACCTTGCACACATAAATGTGCCACGGGTATGCATTTTGTGGAGTAGTTTATGAGTGTTCATTGATTTCTTGTCAGGGTTGACCCACCACTTTCTGTTTATATAATTGTAATTGAATTTAAAATATATTTTTTTTATATTCATGGAAAGATTCTTTCCTTCTTACTCCTGATTAACGCGACAATAATTAAATAATATCGAACAAATGGTAATATCAATTTTTTTATTTTGTAAACTAATATCGTCGATATATGTGGTTGAAAAACTTGAATATTCTATTTTAAGTAAGAGAAATCGCCCCGACTCACGGCTGAGACATTGGCATACAAGGCACCTCATCGCTCGATTCATCGGTGAGTCGTTGGCGTGCATTGGGTTAGTGGAAATTGGCTAAATCCGTTTTTTGATAACTTGAAAGGAGAGTGTGAAAACTGATTATTTTAAAATGAAGTAACATTTTTCATATGATTTACTTGTAGTACTGTTTACAAAAGACAATCTTTCGTTTTGAAAGGTAATTGTCCAAATTATTGTAAATAGTAAATTATACTTTTAATAAGATAATATTGATTGAGTATTATTTAACTTTGTATTAAAACGAATCGATGGTGTGATTGTCAAAATGAAGTGTTTCATTAATAAAATTATTTATTTTCAATTTCATAATGACAGGATTATTCTTTAAAAATATAGTGACAGGTTGTTAGCTGAATACTATTATGTACCAAACCACTCATCTTTTCTTTCATTCCATTGTTAAAGCATAGTTTATACTGAACGTGAAATTATTTAATGTTAAATGCAACGTCATTAAGGTGAAGTTATAACTACTTAACCCGTTTCAAGACAGTCTTCAGAGATTGTTGACTTGAAGCACTACTTTACTGGGCTGTTAAGATTCTCGTATTTCATTGTTAGGGAAATACACAACAACCTGTCTCGAGAAGTAAGTATTTTAATGAAGGAACGAATGTATACCTTTATTCTTAATTTTTTTTCGTAAGATAAAGATTGAGAAACATTTTAACGGAAAAATATCAAGACATTAAAAAAGTAATTTTTCAAAGTAAACGTTAACTAGTAATAAGAGATTTGGATTTTTTTTTGGTATCCAGACAATTGCACGCAAGACAGCCGCGCACACGACAAGTGCTCACAAGACATTTTATACTTAATTTACGTAATTAAAGAATAAGTAGATTTTTATATTTTATTTCAAATAATACTGCGACTTAATAACAAATTAACAGTTTTTAGACAGTGGGTATTTTGTGATTTCAATTTTAGTCAATTCATAGGTGATAATAAAAGTTTTTTTTTTTATATAGATATAGTTTTATTCAATCGTTTTGAAATCTTACTAAAAAGAAAAGAACTAATCAAGAAAAAAATGATTGAACTATATTATAAAAATTATATTGCGTCTTTTAGCATATACAATAGATCTACAAAGTGAGAGGATGTTTGCTCCAGAATTGGAGTATTTGGGTCTCCATAATATGAAGACATTGCTTGTTGTATTATTTGTCACAAAAATTGCTCAACCTGATGAGCATCCAGTCCTTCATTTTAAGATTTTTTTAAATCCAACAGCTGTGGGAATCGAATCTTCATTTCTCAGATACAAGGCGCGCACGCTAACCTCTTGGCTGCCGGGGGGAGATTGCATTATATTACTTGATCATGTTACATGATTATTTATTTTTGTCTATGGTATAATATTGTATATAAAATGAGGCTATATGTTATAAATAATATATGTACCTAATTACCACAAAAAAGAGATTACTTATACATTATTCAATGCTTATTTGTACAATGAAGCTTCTTGTTCAAACTATATAGTACAAGACGACTAGAGCCAGTAAAGTTGTCTTTGATAAATTGAAGGTATAATTTCAAATGTAATAATTTATCTAAATATGAGAGTGAATTCATTTCTCAAAATAATATTGACAGTGGCGTACATACTCATATTTAACAAGGCCACATGAAATATTTAATATTCAGATAGGTAAGCATTTAACTAAAAAAATAAAATTAAATATTTGCTGAAAAATGTGTACAAATATAATATAACGATGGCCATAAGTTGATGGCACGTATCATAAATTTCTTATAATTTTCGGAAGAAATAAACAACCCTATAAAAAAAATAATATAGAGAAATTGATAAATACGACAAACATTTTGCTTTAAAGTCACAATACTTATTTTTTACAAAATTTTTGGTCGTCCTGAACAATTTAATAAATGTATGTATTACATACACGTGTTGTCAACTTATGGCCATCGAATTGTTACTGAGTATTGGAAAGAAAGCGATATTATAATATAATAATGTTATGTAAATTTTATACCGCTTGTGTTTGGTTTTCATTATGTTAACTACAATTTGTTATCATCATGTTACATCTTCTAGTATTGGCAATCATCACGTCATATTTTAAACGAAACAAATTTACTATTACATATTATAATGTTAAGTTCTCCATTTTTTCCTTTATTGACTGCAGTGTTGATTGTTACTTTTTATGAGGTTAATGTTAAAGGCTAGTGATATTTTTTAAATAGTTCTCAGATAGAAAAAATATTTGCATAAATATTCTTAGTAATGACATGAGTGTTAATTATATTAAATTTATGGTCAAATTTATAACATTGTACGATGGAAAAAATATTTAAATTGAATTTTGTATCTATATACACTATCTTATATTTTAATAGAAGCAGGTTTGTGACAGCTGAACAATTTAAAGTTATAACGGTCATGAAGAAAAAAACTAACTAAATGCAATTATCATCAAAATCAAGATATATTGAAAAATTTGAGCTCTGTCTAAGAAAAAAAACACCTAAACATTATCTATACGTGTGAGACCGAGGCTACGATAGATGCCACGGTGGCAGAGCGATAGCAGCTGAGCGTTGGCAATAAAGATGTAAATATAGCTATAAATCGGTGAGTGAGCAAGTTCGGCAGTGCGACAACACGTTGTAGTCACAACAACTTGCTCACTCACTAAATTATTTCTATTTTGCATCTTTATTGTTGGTGCTCTGCTACCGTCACTATGCCGCCGTGGAATCTATTAGAGCCTCGGCCTTAAGCACTGACAAATTTAAATTGTGCCAACTTTCAAAATTCAAGTATTTGCAATAAGAGCAAAATCATTTAAATGCCTGTGTCTTATACATCATCGCCAATATTGCAAGAACACAACTCGATTAATTGGTTTAGGACACTTTGTAATGTAAAATATTATTTTTTACAATCTCTCATATCATTATCGCATTTTTTTATTCGCCCATTTGTTAATAAAAGTTTATAAATTATTTGTCGATATAAAAATGTGCCAATGAAACAAGAGAAATAAGAATTACTTTACAAAGTGACTTAGGCCAAAAAATCAAGTTACACGTTCCTGCAATATTAGCGACGAAATTAAATTGTGTCGTTTGGTGAGTCCTTAAGAAGGGTATTTTAAATTAAAATTGTGCGATTGTATAAGCTAGTCTATTGTTATGTTGAATCATTTTAATCGAAGTTAAATGGAGGCTAATTGAGTATTGGTTAAGTACGCCATAGTCCGGAGTCATAAGCAAACAACTTCTTGTTTGAAGGAATATGTTTGAATAAGTCGTTTGTACTTGAGGCCATAAGAGAGAAGAGACTAACAACATTTGGTTGACAGATAAAATCGTTCGAACGTCAAATGTTTGCCTTGCCAGCCATTGTCAATCCATCATAAGGGTTACTTACCACCGTAAGATGGTTTCGGCCTATCGTGTTACTAATAGGCACCGTGCGTCGATATAACATATGCTCGTTTTATAATATTTTTTATTCTATACTTGATATAATATATCACTCATAACAGAACAATATTTCTTACAACACACAGCAAAAAAAAAAAAAACGAAAAATGAAAAAAAACTCCAAATAGTCAACATCATCCAATCATATTCATATTTTTCTAAATGTCAACATTAAAAATTAGTTGATTTAATTCTGATATCAAAAAATATGTTAAATTGAATGTAATAATATTCATCAGATTTTTTTTACGTTCTATAAGTTTGTGCTGTGTGGTATACGATGTATTGCTTTGATATTGGTGATCTATTGTATAATTATCAAATATGAAATGTGGTAAAATATAATTTATTTATTATAATAATATTGTTGCTGGACAAAATAAGCTACACAAGTAAAATAAAAGTTATTACTTACATTATATCAATTAAATTATAAAATAATTAATTTAATTAAAAAAAGGTAAGTAGGTCAAAAATTATTGATTTTAAATTGAAAAAAGTTTGAAATCGACGACTAATTTTTTGTCTATGACTTCCACTGATTTTTTCTTTAAATTTGATTTTTTTAAATTTGACTTTTCAGCCTCTTTAGTAAAGTATATACTGAAGATGCCGAAAGGCAAAATTCGGGTCGCTAACACAGATCTCACATATAGAAGTTTACCAGTTTTAAATAATTTAAAA
The DNA here is from genome assembly GCA_022683975.1 of Rhyacophila evoluta. Lineage (NCBI taxonomy): Eukaryota > Metazoa > Arthropoda > Insecta > Trichoptera > Rhyacophilidae > Rhyacophila > Rhyacophila evoluta. The sequence goes on along the minus strand of JAGVSQ010004791.1, from coordinate 2,728 downwards.
TTTAAAATCAATTTCCATCAATAAACTAATTATTAGATGCCTTAATTTTAATCGAAAATATATGTACAATTTTTGTTATTTGCTTAAATAGTTGCAAAAGGAAGCATAATGTATTGGATATTTGTTTCGATACATTTCGATTTTGATAATTACAATTCAATTATAAATCTATTAGAATAATTATATTAGATCACTTTTTGATGTACATTATATTTAAAAAGTAATCATTCATGTATACGTAAAAATTATACAGTCAGAAATACTTAAATCTAGTTTCTACAATGAAAATAATTCTCCTGATATATATATTTAAATATATTTTTAAAATGGCAATACTGTTTCAAATAAACACGCCTTTCTCGCATGATTCAATCTGCACACAAAACGACATGTCGAATCGGCGAGACATATCGGCGCACGCGTCCTTCGGCTGAACCCCGACAGCCGCATTACGTTGACAAATCTGACTTCGAGATTCTGGTTAACTTTATCTGCCTCTCCGATCGGAGGCCAGCCCAACAATACCAAGGTACTACTCCCATTCTTGCTCGCACATTGGGTGACCACACCGCTTAGTGTATATACTTAATAATTATGCGACACTAACTACATGAAAAAATTACATAACTGTAATTTCAGAATCTGAGTAAGCTATATAACGTACACGGGGTTAAGCTAAAGTCAGATCATGGAAGCATCACCTTCGATGCCCAGTAGTTCATATATGCTATGTATTTTTCTGTCATCATATGATCACATGAAACTTTTTGAGAAGCAACCGATTTATTACTGTTAGTAGTTAGTGCAATTTGATTCGTATTATTATGAATGTATTTTTTAAAAATAGTAACGCATAGTATCTATTTTTTTTTGTTCCACATTCGTTCCCTAAGTGGAGCATATGGACACCACGTGTCGCCTCCAAGAATCCCTGTCACCCGCCAGTATTTTTGCTTCCTTCCAGTTTATACCTGTATCCCGTAACTCCACCGAATACATTCTACAGATAATATTTAGCGGTCTTCCGAGACGCCATTGACTGGTCAGCTTAAAGAATAAGCAAGTTAAGTTCAGACTATAGAGGTGGCCGAGCTAGGTCTAGCATCACAGCTTCACTTTGTCAGTGATAAGTGGCTGCATGGTCCGTTCTCTCATCTTGTTATTCCAAACGAAGTCATATCGTCATTTTCAAAGCTTAGAATACGGTTATTTTTGGCCTTTGTTGGGTGCCACGTTTTACAACCTAGCACTGATAGAATGCATACATTAAATAGGCAGCATTTGGTTTGTACCTTGTACAGCTTGGAGTCCCAAAAATTGTGTATAACGTATAGAATTAAAAGTTTCTCTAGCAATCCCTATTTGAATAGCAAGCTCGTTTTTCGAAATGCCATCTCCCGTAATTTGTACCCCTAAGTATCTGAAACTATCGACACTCTTGATGCTCTATCCATCTTTAGTCTAAGATTACTACTAAAATGTTGAAAACCATAACTATTATTGAGACTATATAGGCAATCACTGAGTCGGACATAGTACTGGCATGTTACTAAAGTTTTTATGTTGTATACGAGGAGTATATGAGTATTTCTAAAAAAAATCTTCTATTCCGTCAAAATTTAACGGAACATATTTTTTTGTAAAGAAAAACCATGAGTTAAAGAACTATGGAAAATTAGACCGAATGTTTAACTAGTTTTAATGCCCGATAAATCTTTCTTCTTATAACTGTTTTAATACTGCATCTATTGTATTAAAAAAACCCTCATAATTACTTCAACTTTGAACGGACTTATGGTATAAAAGAACTATAGGACTCAAATATTAAATAAGAATTTAGTTTAAAAAAAAAGGTACGGTCACCCTATTCTGGCGCATTTACAGAATCAGTGTAGCCACCTTTTAGTGTGTCTGCTTACTTCAAATGAGCAAAAACCAGTCACAAAGTGGTTATTCACTTGTCTCTTTAAATTATTATCGTCTCGTGAACCGTTTTTTCAAACGACTAAATATCTCCAATGGACTGTTCATGAAGAGATATATTAACTGCGCGATATCTGACAGTCCATCTGATGGGTACGTGATATTGATGGATCCCCCTTGCATTCAATGGAATTCGGGTTTGCCTCTAAAAATAATATTATAGGAATTTACTATGAAATGCTTGTATGATTTATACTGATGACTTTTAAAGAATGTTTTATTTTAAAGAATTTGAAATATTTGACTTTGAATTTATCTGCCAAAGAAATATTAAAGATTATTATACGGCAAAAAAAGCATTGTTGCTACAAATAAATTTATGATTGTTCGAGCAGTCATTAAAAGCACTAATAACGCTTATGATTTCTTAAGCAAAATGTGTCAGGATTTTGATAGATATTTCGGACAAGCTTTCTTTATATGTACTAATATTAGTTTATACATTTTAACAGATAATATTATAAATAAAAAGAACATTGTTGGAAGTTTATTTAGGCATCTATTTTACTAAAACAGTATATGGCATATATTTTTAAAATCCTGATAAAATTAAATTCAGATCTCAATTGAAGTATTTATCACAATAACAATTAAGAAATAAAAATATTTATGAAAATGATATCATTTTTCGATTCATATCATATATCGTTTTGATTGCAAATTTAAAGTGTTTCATTATAATTTTCAATCAACCTCTTCATATTGAAAATAAATAATTGTACTCTAATGGTGAGCTTTTTTTTTT
>JAGVSQ010004790.1:0-18735 GCA_022683975.1 Rhyacophila evoluta | reverse complement strand
TTGAATGCGTTCGAGCAGGAGACTCAAGTGCATATTCGGCAAACCATGGCCGGGGAATTAGAGAAGGTTATTTCAGTTATATTACATTACGCTTTATTAGGTAAAGTTTTGATGAATTAGGTTAGGTTAGATTTAGTCGAAGTTTGATGAGGTTAGATTTAATAAACGATATTGGCTTAGGTTAGGTTGATTTAGATTTTCTTATGCTGGATTATATTGAGTTAGGTATAGTTTCGCATTGAACGAAATTTTACAGGTTAACTGCGTCATCTATATTTAAATAAATGTTTACTATTAAGTAAATCTATTATTATTTTACTAATTAATTTCAGCCAAAAGCAATGCTCCATTTAACTAATATACCACTAGCATTTCATAGCCTGCTATTGACAGATCATTATATTCGTAATTAAACTGTTAACATCAAATATCTTGTAATATATGCAAATAAAATAATGCCAGTTAAATACATTACGAGGGAATTTAATGAGCAAACAAATCATCTATCGCTATGTACATCAAGGTTACGGCACATTTATCACGTTTGCCGGATATATGACATATGAATGCATATCTCTTAAAGCTTAAAGCTGAGCCTGTCAAAAGCTTCCGTTACAAGGCCTACAATAAGAATTTAATGGTGAATATAATGCTATTTTATCACTACACACTCATACTAAATGTTCGTTCTAATTATGTATATATTCAATTCAGCACATTATTTTGCATTTAAATAATTAACGTTTATTGTAGTTCATCTCAAAACACTGGCCAAAACAATTCTTATATAATATTATCATATTATACAACTATGATAGATAAAACAAGAGCATACTTAACGTTAATTAAACTCTACTATAATGTAACTATTATAAACATATCGACTGTGGAAAAGCAAAACGACGTAACCCACATTGAACAAATTTTACGAGACGCACAAAAAACGGTTTTGTTTTAAGCCGAAGGCAAAATATTACATAGAAAAAGCCTTGAAGTCCATGAATACTACATCTTGTATTTTATTTACTCAACATAATATTAATTGAATAAGTGCTTTAAGAGAAAACCAATAAAATTGAAAAAGTGGAAACCCTTTTTCCAGGTCGCGATTTCACAAGCCATCCTTTTTTCAAACTTAAAAGTTAAATTTAGACATTAATTTGGCATTTTCAGCTTACTTCCTTTTTATGGAACGTGTATTAAGTTTTATACATTCAGATTATCTAATAAAAGTTATTTTTTTAATTGAAGGCTTCGTCGATATGCTACTGTATAAATGAGAAGATTACTATTTTTCAAATAATACTTTATAATAGAAGCTAGCGTGCGAACCTTGTAGTTTGGGTAGGGTTAGGTTACCACATATGTCGAATTTCAAAAAAAACTTTAAAATGGAAAACTGGATCCCTATTGGGTTGAGGAGTTGTCTGACAAACTATTCTCGTGAAAAAATAACCTTTTTACGGTAACCCATATACTCTATTTTTGGAGTGGATATCTTCACACTGTGTAGATCCATCTGCTTCACGAAATGAACGTAGTATAACTATCAATTTTTAAACAAATATAATAATCATAAAAAAATATGCTAAAATAATAAGCAAGACATAGGTTAGTGGTTAAAATGTATCATATTACGAAAGCTCACTAATGTCTCTTTATAAATATTTAATAAATATACATTTTACTAAATATATGTATAAAAATATCAGCGTAAGATACGAAAAACCCAACTCAAATTATCGTGTTGTAATTGATATGAGTGTATAAATATTTTAAATTAATCCAAATCACGAACTGGCCGCCAATATTATCAATTGTACGAAATTTAGTTTGACTCTAAAATACGTGTTTCATGAATTTCAGATTTATTCTAATGAAAACTATTTATTACTGTTTGATTGGCCTCTGACTTTTATGCCAGGCTTGACAGCTATCGACCTCAATTATCTGAAACGTTAATTAAAATATATTTATTCGTAGATATTCATTTCGGTAAACAGAGAAAATGTATTAATTACTGTTGTGAGGCTATGCCAATTTTATTTCTTGTGTTGTTCGTTAGTTTTTTTTTCGTTCCATTGTTTCTACTGAGATGCGGATAAAGAATCTGACAGAATGTTTTATTACGTTTTTTCGTCTTTATGAATAATTAATGTTATCATGAAAATAATTAATTGTTTTAAAACAGTAAAAAAAGTAATAAAAATTATAAAGGAACATTTTGCTTATGACCTCAAAAAATATTATTTTACTTAGAAAATCTGTTTCAATTGGCAAACCAGTGCTGGTCAAATGTTTTATATTTCAAGCACCATTTCTTATTAATTACATTTATTAAGTATTATTTGCTATTTTTTTTTTTAATTTTTTTTTTTATGCTTATTTATAGATTTACAAAAAATATATAATATTTATCAACTGGGTTTACACATTTTTATTTTATTTTACATTTTATATTTTACAAAGTATTAATAAGGTGTCACCAAAAACAAAAACAACGAATAACTCAACAAATAATCGAAAGCATATAAGTAAATCAAATTAATTTATTGCTTATTATTCCGGTAAGAAGTATTACTATTTTTTATATATTATACATCAAAAAAAAACAAGAAAACGAGTAAAAATTGTTTGTAAAATATTTTTTATACAATCATATTATTATATTCATGTATACGTCTAAAAGTTACACTTTTTGTATTATATATTTACTATTTTGACACTCATTCTTATTATCATTGTATATTGTATAAATTAGATATCATCAAAAACAAAAACAACGAACTCAACAAATAATCTAAAGCAAATAATAAAATGCCTGAATTGCTTATTGCGGTACGGCGTATTAAATACAAATAACAAAAATCATTACACGTTTTTCAAGGCCATTAAAATTTCATTCTAAATATTACCGATAATAAACAAAAACTGAACTCGTCGTTTGATGAGTTTCAGATTACAGAGTAATAAGTAACACTGGCGACACGTTAAAAACACATAATTCTCCATTCAGTCGTAATGGTTGTTTGTTGGAGCTTATTTATAATTATTGCAAGTGGGTTATTATAAATAAAAGACTTGTCAGAGGGAAAGCAACGCCAAAGAAACTGGAAAGGCAAAACAGGCGCTTTACATTTTGTCGACTTATGTAAATATCTTGCATTCGCAGCTTACTAAGCAGTTAACAGTGTCGCTTTCAGTTTCCCAAAGTGACATATATATAAAATGTATAAAGATTTTTGAGAATATTAATATTACGAGTCTCAATTATTTTTTTTTATGTTACGAGTATTTAAAAAAATCTGAATTCTGTATTTGATTTTATACCTTTGAGATTCAAGTCAGAAACCTCGGCCACATTATAGAAAAAAAATATCCAGAGTCAAGAAATTGATTGATAATTTTGATGATAAGGTTCATTTTCTGTACATGCAGGTTTTTAGCTTGCTTATAATGATGGTTTAATTCTCACATTTGCTGGATTTAAAAAGAAATTAAAAATACTGGAATTAATTGTCCCTTTAATATTTAAAGGTAAAACTCATTAAGTGCATTTTTGGCTAAAATGCCTTTTGATAGATCCACTAATTTTTACAAGACCTATCGTTTGCAATAATCAGTATGACAATAGCTTTCCTATTGACGGAGAAAAACACAGAAGAGTGTAACTTAAGAAACGGATTTTATATCGCAAAAAATATATTAAAACCTCAATATCTCAAAAATATAAAAATGCAGTTAATGAGATTTACGTTTAAAGAGGCAACATGCTAATCGGGTTGAGCAATTGTTGTAATGTCTCGTAATGTTGATCAGGGAATCAATAACCCATGGACAAATATAATGTATTCAAATAGGAGTTAGTTGTATTCAAAAGGTTCTAAATTACTGAGAAAGCTCCCTTGATTCCACTGTATAGACAAGCAATGATTAGATCTATTGAAAGTACATACATGAACTTCAATCATCTAGCAAAGGACTGACGAGTATAATGCAAGATTTGACTATGAGTATACACACTTGAAAGTGTTTACTGCTTGATTTGGAATGTGTAGAAAATGCATTTTTATACTATTACTGAATCAAAGTTTTTTTGTAAGATAAAATACAATACGAGGCATGGCGGTTCCGTAGTGTAGCGGTTATCACGTCTGCTTTACAAGCAGAAGGTCGCCGGTTCGATCCCGGCCGGAACCACTTTTTTAAAAAATGGTTTCAATTTTATTATACATAGTCAAATACCATTTTATTTACCAAGGCTTTAAATTCAATAAATCTTTGCATCAAGTTTTTTCAAATTAACATATTTGCACACACACCTTTTACTTTTCAATTTAATCATGTATTTCATCACATGATACAATAGTATATTTAAGCTACCTAATGTGCCCACCATCCGATCGCCCTGTTATACCTGGTCTTAATCAGGCGTATCATGGAGCTATGATATCGAGAAGCGATCTACTTTATTCGACGGGAAAGACCCGGGAGTAAATATATGATAAATAAAAACTTAGGTTGCCACACACTTAAGTGTGCTGAATTTAAAATCAATAGAATGATAAAAAAAGCTAATTGAAAAAAAAATGGAGACTTATTTAGTGAAGTGAAGAGATCATCACGCACGCCGTATACGTCGCAAAGTTTTTAAAAGCAATGAAATTCGCCCTTGTGGCAACCAAGTAGGATGGCCCGATGGGTCTAACAGCTGGTTGGACCGGCTTGAGTAACTCTTCCCGCTCCGTACACTTTCTTGGTCATTCTCACAGAATTAACATCCTGTTCTGGATAGTCACAACAGGATGAGTAAGATGCTGTTCTGGATAGTCACAAGGATATATTGGCTGCTTAACAAGGCTAAACTGAGACAGCTTAGCGGCAAAACCACCGTGCCCTGTAATAAATTGGCTACTGAAGAGGCTAAGCTCTAATATTTTTTTGTATTATTTATTATCAGAACTCGTTATAACTCAAAAATCTTATGCCATTATAGTTTTATCTGTATTACAAATGATTAAACATCAATGCTTTCGTCCATCGTTTCAATTTGGTCAACAGTGTAGTCATTGTTTATTGAGTATTTTATTATCGATTTGATGATTTTTCAGGTAAATTGTTTCATGAAATTAGACTGACGACCAAAGTGGCATCACGTAACCACTTCGTAAGCTAAGTACTCACTATACCTCTGACAAATCTGTTACCTATGCAGAGTATATGACTATTTTTTTTTTTTAAATTGCTAGTCACTTTCATTTCTCCGAGGCCATGCTGGTGTTCTTTAAATCCGCCGAGTATATCCTGACGGGGCAGCTCCATGTCACGGTAAAACTCATGCAGCGATGTTGGAATTGGTTTGGATATGTATTACGGATGCCTCAAAAGAGCCTGGATAAGGCTTGTCTTTTTCTATCAAAGGAAGTCTGGTGTCCTGGCAGACCGTCTGGTATATTATTTTAATATTTCCATTGGAGGATTCTTTATCATCGGTCAATCGTGAGACCTGACACATGTAGCCTGCATTTGACAAGCTCGGAGATAATCATATTATTTCATTTAAAATAAGCGTATAAAATATGTGTTTTGAATATTTATATCACGAAAATTATGTATAAACAATGATAATTTTTCAAATGTCGGCTTTCCGTTTTTGCACCGCGTGTCACGGAAGCCCCCGTGAGAATTATCGCGTGAGGAATATTAAACACATTGTACAGTAGATCCGTAACCCTCGCTTTTGTGGGAAGTATGAAACCAATTACCCTTTGGAATCTGCAAAAACAATCCTTGTAGAATCCTTTGTGAGGTGATAAATACGTAGCTGGAAATTGCGAAGATTTCTACGTCGCTAAACACACGTCGTAATGAACCATTGATTTAGTACCCATTTTACTACATCATGTTGTGAACTATTAAACAAATTACTATTTGTCGTATTTTACTAAATAACTATCCCTCAAATTAAGGTGGAATTTAATGATTTGAAAACTCATTTAACTCTCGTATACTACTATATATCTCATTTTAATTAAATTATTCAAACCAAATGCCTATTTTTATTAAAGCCAGCTGAAACCTTATGAAACATTTATTTCAGCTAAGCAGTTGATAAATTTTAACAAAAAATAAAGTTTAATAGAAATGTAACTATATATATTATGCTGTAAGATTTTATTACTAATAAATATTAACTCACCTGTTCTAATATTAATAATAAATACCGTAATATTGTATTTACAGTGTATTTAAATGATTATTAAATTTTTAACATTTTCGACTGATGGTGCTTGATAGAAATTGATTTTAAATAATTGAGATTATTAAATTAATTATAACTTCAGCCAATAAATATTTTGTGTTCATTTTTTACCTTACGCTGTATCATATCATATAATAGAAAATAGATAAGTGATCAGGTGTTTTTTAAGTCAGATGAAACCTTATGTAAGGTTTATTTCGCCTCAACAGTTGATATATTTTAACAAAAAACAAAGTACATACTTTACACTAATATTTAAATCTTAAGTCTACATTAAGCAATATTTGGAGACTGTAATAAAACTTTTATTGAAAGAGGCAGTTGACTCTTAAGTCTGAATAAACTTTTTAACAGGCCCAACCCTTAAAGTGTCATAGAGATTACACTAGCAAGCAACGTGATTGATATCTTTATTTTCCTTTCCGTATTTACATACTGGACTGTCGATAATCCCAACACATGCCGCGTTGAATTTGTCTACTAACGGTTAATAGTGACGATAAAATCACGGGGGAGTATTTATACTGAATGAATGAAAAAAGGGAATGAAAAATAGTTTATGCCTTTTAAGAGGCCACAAATTTTAAGTTTGGTCCAAAAAGCATGCAATTGTATTAATAACTTTTGGTAATCTCAACAATTTTCTCAATTAAAAACTCATTTTTTATTTATTTGATTTTTTTTCGTAGCTATTATTCAATAAACTATAATCACATCATATTATTTATTTACTTTGATGTAAGTTAACTATTGATTAAATTAGTTTTGTTGCTCCAAATGGTCGATTATACAAGTTTTCCCTTAAGATAAATAAAGCTACACACACACATCTACGAGAAGTTTATATCTACAGGAGTGTACGAATATTAGTATGCATGTTTAATGTGTGAGTGGAAGATTAATAATTGTTTCGAGCAGCGCCATCAAAATTGAATTACACAATACTTCACTTTAATGTTGTTCCTTCTCTATGCTTGGTGGAAATATGCTACGTGTATAAATTAATTTAATAAATAAATTAAGACAACTATACATGAAGGTTCTGAAAACAATGAAGCTAGTATCTATGTTTTGACGAAAATTAGTTAGATAAGGCATTGTGTAGAGCTAGCAATTTCACATATGGTAGTAAATTAAAGATAAAAGATATAAGGTTTTCACATGTACATTTTTGAAGAATTAAAAGTGGCAGTTTTTAAGCGGACTAATTAGTGCCCACTATTTTACTTATTTCAATATGGCATTCCATAGAGTAATTAAAAGACGTGTTGTGAATATATGTTAGTTTTTTTTTACAAAGACGGCAGTTTAGCATAATGTAAAACAAAAACGGCAGTTTTTACAATAAATTAACATATAAATATTTTAAAACGATTTCACAAAACGACGTAAATTATGTAAAAAATATTATACTAATAAGAACATTATTCAACATCAATTTTTTCATCAGTTCTACCTATAAAAAATAAATAAACGTTTGTATTGATTTGCCAACATTTAGAATTATGAAAACTGCCGCTTTTGTTTGGAGAGCTTTTATATAATATTATTACGAACATGAACAATAAGGACATGGAGCTACTAAAAAAAAGCTAAGTATATTTTGTTCAATGAATATGATCCATATAAATGTTTAATATGTTTTTTGTGTAAGTAAATTCACAAGTTCATACGAATTTACTTCATGTACACGTTTTCTTAAAACTCATTTTGTTAGATTTCACACTTACTTGTAAAACAAGTAGGCTTTTATGTAGTAATCAGTTTGTCGTTGATTTTTGTGAAGATAAGACGTTTATTAACTAGAGCCATTGACAAATGAATATCAACCAAGAATAAAAATGGATGGGTTTCCGCTCCCATAACTAGAGGATTTAAAAAATAAGATGCAGGACTGGATGGCCAATGTGTTGAGTTATTTTCTGAAAATTTACTCTCGTGTAAAAATCTGTAGTCTTGGCAATGGGGAGGTTCAGATAGTTCATTTATGAAGTTGGCATATTCATACTATTGAGATGCATATGCTCCGCTTTTGGGGTGGATATGGTGTATGTGGTACAGTTTAAGTGTTAAATTACGATAATGAATACATTAACTAGTCAGCGTGTGCACTATCTGTAAGTTTTAGTTGAAGCTTGCATTGATAAATAATAGATAAATGTTTCCATCTATTTTAGGGTCTGAATTCGAGTTGATCTTTGTGACCGACACCGTCTTAAAAATATGAAGATAGTGTAGTGATTTAAAACAATCCGTCAGATTGGTAAAAAAAAAATGTGATAAGTAATAAAGATGAAAAAACATAAACTTTCAAATATGTAATGTAAATTATTTAATACGAAAAATATACGTTCAGAAAAGTCACTGTTTTATGTCGAGTGTATCAAGTTTTTGCCAGAGTCGTTGAAAGTTTTTTAATTTTAATAAAACCTTGAAAGACGTTAAAATTTACTTCTCAGTAAAGCAAGAGTATTAGATCAGCATTTTTATGTATATATATATATAAAGCGAAAAAATAACTTAGTTAAGCATTTTTTACGACTCATGAAAAAAAATAATAAATTATAAATTAAATATCAGAGGTATATTTATATAAAAAAAATGATAGTGTGACGTAGCATACAGCCTTTTATTATGTTAAAAGTTATGCAAAGGTCCTTGAATTAACTGAAACACGTACTGCGGATACATTTGCCAGTAGTTAAGAAAATTGTTTTTTTTTTTACTTTGTCCCCTTCAAAGTAAAGTATGCGAATCTGAGCAGTGTTAATGTGACCACATAAGATATGAAATACTTGATTCAACTTCCTGACTATGAAGAGAATTATTTTTTTTACAGAAATTTGTTGCCAGGTTATCTATGCGGCTATGAAAATCGAACCCGCAGCCCCCGGCTTTTAAACTCGTACGCTAATCGATCAATTTATCGCCAATACTGCACGAGCACGTAACATGATTTTTTGGTCTAAGCTACTTTGTAAAGTATAGTTGTATTTTCGGCAATCTCTTCATCATCGAGCATTTTTGCATTAACAAATAATTTGTGCATGCTTTATAAACATTTGTATTAGTACAAAAATATTCCAATGATCTGATAGATTAAAAAACAAAAGTGAGTTAAACCAACAAACCAAGTTACGTGTTGCTAAAATATTGGTGACGAATTGGAGAATGTCTATTTTAATTATGACAAAACTTTTGAAAAAAATATTTTACAGCTAAGATTTTAATAGATCTTTAAAACACTTTAAACGGAGAATCTTCGCTTTGATTTTAATTTTTAGAGTACTACTTAAATGTGTGTGTGATGGAAAGAAATTCTGGAGAATGATTGGTGGGTGACAGAAAATTCTAAAGCTTCTATTTTGCGGTCACCTGGTTCTCTTAGAAAGCTGATATAGAGAAAAAAGACGAAGAAGAAGTGGTGTTGAAAGTCACACCAATGAAAAGGTAAAGATGATAATTTTCATTTATTTTTATAATTTTAAATAAAGGTATTAGCTTTTTGCCCTGGGTGACGTTATAATTAATAAGGTATGATAAAGTGTTAAATTTGTAACAGGAATGAGAGAATTAATATTAATAATTAAATATAAACGATTATTATATTAAATATATTATGAAGAATTAATTGCAAGAAAGGTGCGATACGTTAATAATATCCAAAAACAAGAAGCATTTGTATGAATTGCGAGAAAAACACGAGATTTATTTTATCGTGCTCGTTCCGAAAAAAGCAATTAAATCTGAGTGGTGTGAACATTAACACTCCAAAAATTGAATATAAAAACTTCGCATTGTAAGGATATATTTTCAACAGATTTTTTTACGATAATTGATTATCAATATCTTAACTCATTGGGTATCCAGTCCTGCTATATATGCACGTCTATAAGAAATCCTATAAACGTGGGACTCAATCGTACAGTCTCCGGTTTCAAAGTATACATGCTAACATCTCAGCCACTAGAGAGATTATTTTGTAATTCGACGATTCTGATGTGAAATACAGGAATGGACTGAGATAGTTGGTCGTTGAGGATAGGCTTACTAAATAATTACTCTCGAATATACTTAATATTTTTTTTGAAAGAATTTTATTTCTTCCGATTTTTTCGAATAAATATAAAATATACAAAATATAACGTCAAATGCTTTTAAATGCAAGTTTTTTAAAATTATTTTAGGAAAAATCCACTTTATTTGTTTATTTATAAGTTGATGGTACATAGTATACAGTTCTAATAAAAATAAAAGTTAAAATGGTTTGTAAGTTAAACTGAATCACAACCAACTAACCTCAGTTGTAAATTAATATTGTAAATAAAAATAAGTTGACAATACATATCATACATTTGTTAAATTGTTCAAGAGGACAAACAAATTTTATAAAACATAAGTATTGGGACAATAGAGAAAATGAAATACACTGAGAAGTGAAGTTATGTTTATTTTATTTAAAAAAAGGTGTATTTCATTTTCATTTACTTTCTAATAATATTTTTTTATAAGGTTTTTTGATCTAATAGAAGAGATTAAAAAATGGGTGATGTGTGTTGTCAACTTATTGCCATTGATATATTAATTTATCTTTCAAAGCAGTACAAATATCCGATTTCATTTTTTTTCAATTTTATTATTACTGTGTTATCGCCATCGAGTTTTTGTGGAAATTCACAGTCAGAGCTTCTCAAGTTGGTTCGACTGTTTGTCGGACCGGTCGGCAATTGCGACATGGTTTCTATAAAGATAAAGGATAATTTTCTAGCTTTTGAAAAAATTGCAAAATCTTACGGCGAACGAGAAGGTTTATTCTCGACAAGACTAGATATTAATACGATTTAATAAGTTAGAGAAGGAATCACGCATACTCTAGTGCACGCCAACTAAAGTCTTTTGAAACTACTCCGGGGACAATTCTGGAACTTATGACGAGCGTCTCACGTTCTTTTCGCTACGGTATACACCCGTATAACGGGTGTGAAGACGAGGCCGGTGGTCGAGGGGAAAAAATTATAAGATTTCCTACTTTTCAAAATTACAAAAGCTTGTTGTTACAATATGTTTTACGCTTGAATACGTTTTTGATCGCACTGAACATTTTAGGTTAACCTTAGAGTAAAGAAGGTTCTATTATGTTAGAAACAAATAAATAATACGTTTTAAGGGTGCCTCTTTTGTATCACATAACAATATCATTTTCACTGCGTGAGGTGCTGATAAGATTTTCAAAAACCATTTAACTTTGGATGAATAACATTTCTTGTAGACAACGACAATCCAGATCTTTCGCAACACAAACAGATGTTTTTGTTGCGAAAGACTTGAAGGTGTATTCTCTAACTAGCCTGGCAACAGACTCAAACCCTCGTCAACTGTCAGACCAACACGTGACCATGACGTCGCGTCTCCTCAAGGTCACTCAGACTTATAAATCACGCGCTTGCTAGTGCGCTATGAGGTCGTTAAAAAAATGTGATTATTTTTTCTGAGATGAAGAAATCTCAATTTCAGTTAGTTACGGCATCTAGAGAAATAATTCATCTACATAAAAATAAATGTATCACATGTCTTATAGATATAAATTAAAAAATATTTTTTCAATATATGGGAGTTACATTTATATTGGTATTGTATGGGATTAAACATATTTTCGTCTTACAGTGAAAAGCCTCTAACAAATTAACTATTTTGAAATTAAATTTTGAGTTTTTTGATTGTAATTTTAAATAAATAAATTCAGTAAACGTATATTCGATAATCTGTATTTTTAATAATAACAGTTGTATTCGACAGTTTTTAAGTCATTAAATATAATAAAAAATATATAAATATAATAAGTATATAAAAAAAAAAAAAAATATTTAGTGATAATTTGGAATACCGACTTTTTTGAGGTCAAGTTAATGCTCAAGCACTAAAAAGAAATCTTTACTCATATGCCATAAGCTCTGATGAAAAAATTCTGTAGATATATATATTTATATCCTATAGCTATATGGATATTAACAGTGTAAATAAAGGTCCCCACTTCAGAAGTAGGATATGTGTAATTAGCAATTTCATGAATAAATTAATAGTTTTTATTGTAAGAATTGATTATCAAATTCTGCTCAACCAACTGGGTTGTTTGCAATACTGCATCCTTGATTTTTTCAACCTCATATTCGTCTTACATTAGTTAAGCTTAATGGAGTTAAAATAGTAAAATTATCACCAATTTCAAAACGATAATTTAATAAAAATTTGAATTAAACGCTCAATTCTTCGAAAAAATTGATTTTAATGTGTTCAAATAACTATTTTTAGTATATAAATTATGTAAAAATATTAAAATACTTCTTCTTCTTCCATATCCTCCACTTAAGGAGCATATGAAAACCACATACCGCCTCTAGGGATCCTCGTCGCCTTTCAGTATACTTGCGTCCTCCCAGGTCATACCTGCATCCCGTAACTCCGCCGAATACATTCTATGGATAATATTTAGTGGCCTTCCGAGACATCGAAAACCGGTCGGCTCAAAGAATAGACAGATCAAATGTGTGTCCGCAATATGTGTCCAAGCCAGGTCCGGCGTCATAGCTTCACTTTGTCAGTGATAAGTGGCTACATGGTGCGTTCTCTTATCTTCTCATTGTGAACAAAGTCATACCAGCGTATGCCCAGAATCCGCCGCAGGCACCTTTTCTTAAAGCTCAAAATAAGGCTATTTTGGGTGGCACGTTTTATAACTGTAGAGCGGAACTGGCAGAATGTTATACAGAATATCCTAAAATTAGGTGGCACTTAAAATTGCCCGCAATTTTTATTTTGCAGATTTTTAATTATTTTAAAGTATTTTTTACAATTTCTCTGCGTTATTAGATTGTATATTTTTATTATTAAACGTCGACGTTTATAAATGACAGCATAACATAATGTGTACCATGATTTTTCGCAAAAAAATTCGCCAAGTTTAAAATGTCAACTAATTTATTACACCCTATATATAATTTGGGATATAAAAATAAAAAATCTTTTATTATTCTTATGAATCTGGATGTAAGTAGTCATAGAAAGCGAATGTTATTCACTAACATTCGATAAAACAAAGTCGTAAAAAGGTTCAAAATACGTAACGTAGTTTGCTGGAGGCTTACGGATTACGTCCTAGAATCATATTTACACTTCTCGAAATAATTTCTCGCAAATCCGCCCAAAGCTTTCTGCTTACATCAATTCCTATTTACAAAGCACAACTCTCCCGGAACCTCAACATAAAAAGAGCTTTAATGCCTAGATTATCAAAAAAACACATTATTGCTTCAAAATCCGACAATCTTTCAGGGATTAATGTATTAATACGGCTTACGAACTAAATTCCTTAATTTTTCTACAGTAAAACTTAATTATGCATCGAATGAATTGAATGAAATGTAAATGTTCGGTGGAAGATTAATATTGTACATTTGTATTATGAATTTAGAGATAAATCACGAAAAATGTATTTCTCACAATGACACCATGTAAAAAAAACATATTAATATATCTTTTTTGTTTGATATTTATTCTCTATGAAAGTGAAGGATATGGATCCCAGTAAAATGAATATGAAAACTCCATAAAATAGAGTACATAGTTTTCCATATTATCACGATTTAATTTGACTGTTTTTTTTATTAAATTTAAATATCAGGTAATTTTTCAACACATTGAGCATCTAGAATTGCATCTTTGAATCTAAAATAATTCTGATGCTGTGGAATTCAAAACGGCGATCTCCGCTTTATAAGTGCATACATTAACTTCTCAGTTACTATGGAGAAAAACAATGTCAAAATTGTGGTTAAATTTTGCTTCGTAGAGTAATTTATGATAATTTTTTTTATCTTATATATTATATATATACATTTGAAATAACTATCATCGAATTTTTTAATAAAAAAACTATTAGGATAAACGCTATAAATATAAATTTTCTTGACGATATAATCACCGGTGGCGTAGTGGCGAGGAAAGCGTGCGCGACTAGCAATTCGAGGAATACGGGTTTGTTTCCCACATCTGACAGATTTTTCATAATTCAAAAATGTAGGATTGGATGCCTTTTGGGTTGAAAAACTGTGTAAAAACAATTCTTGTAAAAAATAATCTTTTAAGACATCTTCACATTGCGGAGATCTATATACTCCATTCTCAGAGTGGATATCTTCATACTGTGTAGATCTATTGTATATGCTTCAATTTGGGAGCGAACATAGTATAAGGAGAAGAATATACACGTATGTTCCACTTTTTTATTCTCTTATTTGTTTAACTTGCCTTCAAGTCATAAAATCATTCATTACTGAATATAATTAACGAAAAATCTTCCTTGCTTCTAGAGTATTCAAATTTACCAGTGATAAGGTAAATAGTCATGGTTGAGTGTGCCATGGTAAGCTGTGCATATTTAACTGCACTTTAATTCAATAGTAACTTGGTATAATTTCTCGCATAATCAAACTTTCTCATCTCAATATGACTATTCCTACCAAAAATAATGTAAGTATCCAATATGGATTACAGCTATTAGAGTAAAAAATTGTCATATTTTTCAACCAAACCTCATTTAATTAATGTTGGTGCTTTATTATCATTAAATAGTTTCACTGAGTTTACTAAATTAAATTTTCTGTATGCAGAAGCTTTCAAAAGGCAAAAAGCTTTCTTGTTAGTAACTCAGTGGCGAGAAAAATTGTTTCCATTATCATGCAAGTACTTACTTAAGTTACTGGCAAGTGGACACCGTTTATATTATAAAATACGCGAAGACCGGAACTCGCAGTAAATGGGTTAAATTTATTTTATCATTCGTACGCTGTGGAATGGGACGCCATTAAAAATTTTAAAACATCTTTTGAAATCCACCGAGAGAAATGTTTGGCCCATTAAAAAGATGAACAGTCATACATTTTCTGATAAAATTATGAAGAACATATCTGTAGCTGAGAAGCAAACGGATGTTAGTCACAAAATTGACAAAGTTAGTTAATGATGACAACTTATAGTTTATTGTCATGTTTATCAGTGACAAAGAGATAAACGTTGTATCTCAAATGATTTAAGGAATATTTCGAACTGCACTTGGATTCAACAACCATAACGCGGGCACATAAGGACTCAAGTCCGTCAAACGGTATTTTGGTTAAAACCACTTCCCGGACACGCCCGAGTTAACTCGGGTATTGAAAGTTTTCAAAAATGGATGCGTCCGAAATAACTTTTTCGTCATTTTAGGTTTTTGACAGTGCAACTACCTAGATTTACATAAATATGAAAATGTAAACAATTTCGAAATAAAATAAATGTTATTTTCAATATTTCTTTTTTACTTTTTTAAAGAAATTAATAAATTTTAAAAATGTGATTTTTTTTTGGAAGATTTTTTTAAAAAAAGTGGTTTTAACAGGCTCATACAATATTATTTGGTATCACTATTATTAACCTAAAAACGTAAACTATCCCTAGCAGTCCCTAATATTATTATTTAACTTGGTTACAAGTTAGTTTTAATATCATCGAGAGCCATCGAAATAATTCGACGAACACTGAAATACATACATACCCTTGTAAAAGTGTTTAGTATTAACTTTGTTACAGTACTATTTATAATATTATGCTCAATTAACTGATTTCTAAACTTAAGAAAATAATTGCAATTATTCGCATTAACATAAAAATAAGTAAAACTAGTAAGAATGATACTATATTATTAAATATTTTTTAACACGATCAATCAATTAATCTGATAAAATTAATGCAAATATAACTGATTAAATAAATTTATCTTTGATGACAACATTTTATCTGAAATTAAACTATCATTAACCTCACAGGAAACCGGAATCTAAAGTTTGGCAAGATTTTCATTAATTGATTCTACCCCTGGTTATATACGATTCAATAACATTGAGTATCTATCTACCTCTAAAACCAGAGAAGGTTCTATATATACTGCTTATTATTTCAAATATCTAAATCATAGGACTAATAGGAAATAAATCCCTAATCTGATGATTGAAAAATTTAAAATATCAATAAATAATGTTTTTTTTTATAAATTATATATTCATAAATTTTAATAAACATAACAAAATCAATTTTTTTAAGTTGAGCTATTATTATTGTTTTTCATTTTTTAATCTGAAAGTAGTAATTTGTTTCTTCAAAATTTCAATCGGACTTCGATAAATCGTCTTCTGCTTAAATACATCCAATTGCTTATCTAAATCTATCATGGTACGTCTTCACATTGTAAAAGTATATATAGTATATTTTTAAAGCAGATATGGTAAAAATAAAGGAAAATATACACGATTTTTAAAAGAGAGTGTGTGTTTTAAACGGATTTAAAATGTATTTTAATTTTGCATAAATACAAATATTATACGTGCGTACATATCGTTTTCTCTGCGAAGATGGCTACTCGAGCGGAGCGAACGACTGACTTTAAACGTGGTTGCAAAATTAATATCGGTTTACAACAGTAATATCATTTGCGAATGCCGAGAATAAAAATTTACATATACGTTTACTCATTATTTCCAGAATATCATAATTATAAAATGTCGTTTGAGTATCATTAAGCTAGTACTATTTGCATAAAAACATTATTGTTCGGGAAAAAACATTACTTACTTGATATATTATAGTTATAACATGTAAGATTGACAAGAAGGTAGATGATATGATATTTTGAATGTATAATTTAAGCTTGACTCTTCTTCAGATCAATGGGATTCTAGTTTCCTGGAATAAAATCAATTTGATGATGTATTCCGTAGAGTTTAGGGATGTTGTCATCATCTGAGAGGGTGTTAAACAGCTGGCGCGTGATTGGGAGATGGAGAAAGTTATGAAGATGCCAAGCGGTGCACGCTCTTTACATAGAAAGCAGATATGAAGAAAATATTTTTAAAAAATATATCTATTTCAGATATTAATAATATCGACTGTAGAAAAAAAAATGGACGTAAGAATTTTTTACATAATCACAAAGCATACAACTTAATATACATTTTATCAAAAGATTGTAACCTGGAAATGCTGAATTAGCATCTAAATTTTGCTTTAAACTAACTTTCGATCAAGAAAAGGACAGTGCATGAGATGAAACATATCTCTTTATTCACTAATATCATATCGACTATGGAAAGGAAAAAATACGTAACCCTCCTTTAAAATTAGTTTTATTCATTTCATGTCAATCAGACAACTTAATACACGCTCTATCAGAAGGATATAAGCTGAAAATGTCAAATTATTGTCTACAATCAGCTTTTAAGTTTAAAAAAAGGATAGCATGTGAAATTAGTGACCGGATAAATGGACTTCTTCCACCTAATCAAATCTCTTGATTTTTGTCAAATAACTTATTAAATTAATATGAGATTAGGTAAATTAAGCACCAATTTTACTCTTCATGCAGTTCAAGTTTATGAAAGCTTAGCATATTATAATTTTCTTGATATAGTTATTCAAATGAGAGTCTTGTCTCCCGATAGTCCTTTTGTTGACAAAAAGCATCAATTGTTTCAAAGATCATAAGCTGATAAGTTACTTGGTTGATATCATTTATTCTTACAATAATAATAAAGAATTTATTTTTATTATTTACGAGTAAAGAACATAACAAGTCGTAACTATTTTCATTTCCTTGAAGTAAATACCAAAAAACTTAATATAAATTTCGTGTATTTAAAACTATCAAGGCAAGCTTGAGAGTAATTGTATAAGCTGTGTTTTTGTATTACGTGCGTGTACATAGGGATGTTTTTACTGAAATTTAGAAGCCTCTTAAAAATTAAAATTCACACACAAAAGGGAAGAATTTTGTTTCCGGAGAAACTTTCACCATAACAAGATTACAAGCGGAAATTATATAGAATCCGTGGCGGTAAATTTTCATTTAAAAAATTAATGAAGGTCATTTTAAAAATAGCGGGAACAACATGAACGTTACAGACGAAAAAAAATGAAACTTTCAAGGCTTACAAAAATAGCGCGCAGGAAAGAAAAGCAAGGAAGCGATTCTTTGGAAACTTTTTGTTGAATTAAATATTCCAGGACGCGCAAAAAACTCGATCGCATTATTTTAAACGTTTGTTTTTTCGAATAACTGAAAAAATTTCATCCGGTGAAAATTTCCCTGAGCGTACAGGACCAAGGTAACACTTTAAAGTGTCGTTTTGATAATTTTCTTCGCAGGCACTTAGTAGTTAGCTTGTGCTAGAAAACTTTTTCTATTACTGAAACGGACAGGTTTAAAAGTCATGTGCTTTTTTAAATGTAATTGAAAATATTTTAAATTTGGTAAAAAATAATATTTGTAATTATATTTCTAGCCTAATATGAGTAACCAGTATATATTGTCTTATTCCGAATCAAGTAGAAGAATAAAGAATAGTTACCAAGCATTCAGGTATTCCTACATTGTTCTAAATCCTAAT
>JAGVSQ010004789.1:0-18736 GCA_022683975.1 Rhyacophila evoluta | reverse complement strand
AAAAGATGTAATCCTTATTTTTTTCAAAATAGGTTATCGATAATCACAATTTACTCAATAAAGAACAAAAAATATTTTATAAATCCAAATGTAAGTTTGTGATACTAGAATGACTAAGATTAATTTGAATAAAGAATGAATTTGAATCTATCACACGACACGGCAGGTAATAAAGGATATGTATTTATTTTAAAATGTGATTTATGTGACTGAAATATCAAAACTTATGTAAGAATTTTCTCCAGACAATAGCACCATGAAGTGGCATACAGCATGACAGTTAATATAACAAGAAACTGAGATATTTTCATATTTACGCGAATTTATTTCGACGTGCCAAGTCTCCTAACAAATTCCACAACGCGTACCCATTGTAATTTTCACATCTAACTTGATCGATAGGGTGCCCATAATATAATCTCTCCCGGCAACTTCTTGTCCATCTTATTATTGTCTTATTCATTAATTAAACTGCGTACAAGAAAGAAAGAACAGGCAATGATTGATCGCAAGAATTATCTATCGTTTTAATAAAGAAGTTGAAGCTTTTAACGTTAGACTGACAATTAATCCTGCTTTTAATCTTCAAATATTTATTCATATGACATATTTTTTTAATTATATTAATTATATTATAACACAAGTTATAAATTTGTTGATTGTATATAGACTGTAGAAAAAAAAAATGATGTAACCTACACTAACAAGTTTTATAAGAGGCACAAAAGGTCTATTTAAAGATTTTGTCAACAGTTAATATATTAAATATACACAACGTTGAAATGCGTGAAGACTAAAATAGATGTTTTATTTACAGAAGAAAAACCATTAAAATTGACGAGGTAGAAGTCGTTTTTCCTGGACGCTAATTTCGTAAACTGTTCAAACTTAAAAGCTAAATTTATATATCAATTCGGCATTCAGGCTATATAATATACATTTTTATCTCCGCCAGTAACTAAGTGATTAACGAATGTGCTTCAGAGAAGGAGATTTTGAGTTCAATATCCACAGCTGTTGGTTTTTTTTTACTTTCAAACATGCAGGACTGGATGCAATATGGGTACAGTAATTAGTTGACAATCGATTCTCATAAAAACAACATCTGTTAAAAGATAATTGAGTTATTTTGTGGAGATTCACACACTTCATTTCCACGAGTGGAAAATTTTACAATATATAAATGCTCTCCTTGTGAAACGGACATGTTAAAAAAATATCTTTGCTTCGCATCCGGAGATTTTTGACTCAAAGTTAGTGTTTTTGTCAGATTTTGGTCATTTTGACCAGTATCTGAAAGTAGTTTCAAACGTCCATTCATTTAATAATAAAAAAACTGATAAGAAATCTGAGAAAAACATGGTATTTATCTGCTTTAAGCTTGTCAATGCGTATTTTTTATTATATTTAGAGTTCTATCATGATGCATATAGTTTATGAGAAATAAAAAATGAATCAAACCGAAAAAAAATTAATAAATACAATTTTATAAATTGTTTTATTTATAGCAAAAGGCTGCGAGATTTTTGACGGACGAATATTAAATAAGAATAGCTTTATTAAAATAACATATTCGACTTAAATTAAGCCCCGCTGACATTTAATGAAAATGAAAACAATATAATTCAATGCGGAAAGCTTTCAAAATTGTACGAGCTTTAAGCTCCATATGCTACTCACCCAATATAACAAAAATCTATTTGTCAAAGTACAGTTTGCAGAGAACTTTACATATTATATTACGCACAGCCGCAAAAGGCGAAAACATTTATTAATCCAATCTTCCTGGCGTTTGCAATGGCAGAAAAGTAAAAAAAATACAATAAAAATATATGAATTCACGTAACGTTAACGTAGTATATATATTATAATACCAAATGTATGCATAAATAATGTTTTGTTTTAATTAAAATATTTCACGAGACGACTAAATAAGCAGTATCTAAAAACGACATTCCAGTATTCCCGGTAGTCGGGACGTTAGCATGCGCTTCATTACCGGAGATTGAGAGTTCAATTACCATATCTGCTGGATTAATGAATATATAAAAAATCCAAAACTGGATGCAAACGGATGTAATACATTTGGTTGAGCAATTGTCTAACAACCAAATCTTGTAAAAGTAATCTACCAAAACACGTTTTTACACAAGATCCATATGCTTTACTTGCGGTGCAAGCATCGTAAATAAAAAAATCTTTACAATTGTGAAAAAAAAAAGGAAAGACATCTGGGTTCATACACATGGTAAAAACACACACGCAATCAAATACTAACATTTATTTGTCTTCTTCTGCCATATCTGGTGTCTAGGTGAAGCATATTCTCTATCATTCCTCACTTGTTTTTCATCTTGTCATACCAGCACCACTCAATTCAGCTGATTACAGCTGACGGTCTTTCGGGAAACCGGAACCCCACTAGCTCTGGTCAAAGTTTACCTCGATTCATGCCAAGTGCGCTTAGATATTATATTGTTGATTTTCGTATCTATATTCAAGCGAATGAGAAAAAAGTTACTTTGAAACGTGCCAATATTCTGAACTAAATTTTCGATGTTAAACTTTTTTTTGACATATTAAAAATCACAATATTTCTTCAATGAAATTTTCCGCAGATCATTAAATTTCTGGATGCCAAGCCATTCATAATGAATTTTATATATCTTCATACGTGTTACTAGATAAAAAAAGTATAATTTACTTTATGAATTTCAATCCTGAAAGTTCTTTGAGAAAAATAAATTGAGGCAAATTTTCGCTGAAATATTTTTATACATCGTTGATTAGAAAGCAATATTTTGTATACCACACGACACAAATTTTATGGACAATGAAATAAAACTCTGTTCAGTCACCATACTTATATCGAGTTCTACATTTTTTAATATCACTTTTAACTTCACTAATATTATTAGATACCCATTTAAAATAATACGTAACTCAATGTGATGAAATAAGCTATAGTGAGTTCTTTTTATCTTTAGTGTTTTTGCTATATTGTGTACGAGGTATTACTTTATTATAAGCGATATGCTATACTTGTAATAATTTAAAATGTTTACAATAAAAAAAATTAAGAAAGTTAAGTGAAAAAACTAAGCATAATTAAAATATTGAAAGCACATGCAGTAAGTTTTGTAACTGAAATATATATATGAAATCGTGCATTTTTGTCCCCTTATTGTGGTTGAGCAAATAAATATTCATCCACGAACGTCAGCATTTCAGCTCGCTTAACTTTATTAATACTTTTTACTGAAAGAAGCTTTCGTCTGTATCATGCATTTTCATTGTGCTGGGGTTGATATTAGTGCAGATACATTATACAGATGAAACTATAAAAGGGTTGTTTACAGGGCTGAAAAAATAAGGAGTAGTAAAGATTGAATTATAGAATTATGAGAATTATATTTGCAGAGAATGAAATTGATAAATGTGATTACAAAAGTATTAGCAACTACCTTCTGTCAAGGCAATTGTTCAATGACAGATTTTGTCAATTGTACTTACATTAAAAATATATAATAAAAAGGAAACAACATTTATCTGTCACTCACAATTGGCTGAAACGTGTACGTATGTATTAGCATGCGAAAAATACTCGGTAACAATTAATAATTCACAATTTTTGACCCAACATAATATGTTTAATGTAAAATAAAAAATAAGAATTATCCTTGATAGCTGTGGAATCCGAAAAATGTGGGAATGGAACCCGTATTCTTCAGATGCGGATTGCGCACGCTAACCTCTACGCTACCGGGGAGACATTTTTTTTTAACCATACAAATTAAAGTAAGCTTAAAGGTTCAAGAGATCAAAAACATATTACGGCTATTAGATTTGAATCTGCAAACACTTTACAAATGATTCATATGGAAGTTCATTTACCAACTCAGCCACAGATGCAATAAATGTTTACTTTTATGAACCTAACCTACTGAAAAAGCTTTAAATAAAATGTATGATATTACACCTGATTTTAAATAAATAAACTTTAATATAAAACGAATGTGTTGCTTGTTTTATGACACAAAAGATGTTTCATAATATTGTAAAATGTAATAATATTTACTATACCTTGATTTAATAGAAAACGTGATTTCCTCTAATATTAAGGAGGAACTTGAAACGTAACAGACGACATCTGTTGAAACGCAATGTAGGAAAATGTCTGTTGTATTAAAATTGGAACTATAATTTCGTTCTATGAAATGTTATGAAATACGTCTGTATCCGTAGTTATATCACATGACAGATTAACTTAATTGCTTATTTATCGTTGCAGTATAACATTAAATTTATTTAAATGAACTCAAGTAGTATTTATATATACATATTGGCACGTCTAATATTATATATAATATTGAATAACTTTTCAATTTGTCTATGTGAATACAATAAAATCCTCCAGCGTTTATAAAACAATGTTCTCTTTTATCATTTTATCCATTTTCCTATTTTCTATCTATGTAATGAGAAAAGTGTTAAGAGAGACAATCCAGGGTCAGGTGTAAATTTTAGACTTTAATTTCTATTATAATTCAATATGTTGTAATCTACTATAAATGGTATTACGTATTTATGCCGCAATGTACATTTAATTCTTATATGATACAAAAGCCTGAAAATCTTATTTTGAGAAAAAGATATTAGATTCGAGGAAAAAAAATGATTTGCTTTAAATAAAATAAAAGCTTGATAATTTAAAAGCTTTCCGTTTGTTTTTCGTACCAAATTTTAAAACTTTAAAAAACTATGATATATTTACATAATTATTATGTTTAGGATGGTCAAATTTATAGCATATATGATGTCTTTATAGTTAAAACAATTGTCATCTCTCAGAGATATAAGTTTACTTGTGGAGCACATCTAATGCAATTACTTTAAATAATATGTGTAAACTTAACTTAACTGTTTTCGTATTATTATATTAAAGATACAGTTTAAGTAGAAATTAGTAATTTAAAAATAAATTGGATTAGAATAAGTTAGGTCAGGTCAGGTATGGGTTGGTTATTTTAATTAGAGTATTTATTTATATATTTCTAGTGCAAGAGTTTATAATTACTATAATATATCAGGAAGAGATTTATTTATAACATTAACGTCTAGATTTTAAGAAACATGATCATAATTAAAAGAAAAAACTGTCAATTATATTTGAAGAAAATGCGCTTTTATTAAGAAGAGAAATTATAGTTAAGTTCCAGCAGACAAAGTATGTTATTTTCTTGTAAATTGATACCCTCCGCATACCGAGTAACTTCGTTTACTTTCCATTAAAAAACGTATATTGTAAAATAATGGGCTCCTCTATTATGAAATATATCTACTGGAGCTTAAAGCACAACAAATGCAGATTGAGCGATGTGTTAAAAATAATTATTATAAAGCTTTCCAACATTATATGTTGTGTCAAATAATAGAGTTTATATATAATATTTACTTAAATATACAAATGCCATCAATTGGTCACTTCAATGAGCAATAAATCCCGTACCTTAAAAATAGGAAAACAATATGAATTCCATCAGTTTGAATTGGAATGGGTTTGGTTATGTTAGGTTATGTGAAATTAGATTATAATAGTTTATAAAACACGGATATCAAGTAGGTTATACAATTGGTTAGTAAATAATCTGTCATTTTAATAACAATTAATAACTAGGATGTTCCGGTAACTTAAGGCTACATGATTCTTGTTTTCATTTTCATAAATAACATTAATGCTAGTGCAATATCGAAATTAACAATTCTTACTTAACCGCGCGTTGAAAATATCAACAACATTCGTTGAATTGTGTATTTATTGTATAGTTTGTATTTTTATATCGAGTAATAATTCTGTCTGTTTTTTCTCGCACCTTGAATGGATTTCGTATTTCATGGAGTCAGTCACTCAGTGACACAACATATATATAATATGAAGTACTAAAAAAATATTATATTCATAGTTTACTTTTTTTATATCATTTAAGAATACTCGCAGACATTTAAAAATAGGCAATAGTAAGAAGTGGGCATTAGTTATGAAACTATTTAAAATAGAAGCGAAGTATTTATGAATCACTCATCTTTCTTGATTTTGAATATTCCTAATTGGAAGGCTTTGACGGCATCAGAAACAATTACGAAAGCTCCGTTAAGGCTTACTATTCCCTCAGACCATCACTTCTTATCATGTTGCATCGAAAGTAAGAAGAAAATTACTCGCACAATACGAAGAGTCATATGACATTTTTAATGTTAACTTTTAAAAATTAATCAATATTTTATGTCTGTATTTAAATTTCTTTTAAATATTAATAATATATTTATAACTACTGAGCTTAAAAAAATTGAATTTTCAATCGCCAAATCATTATTAGTAATAAATAACATGGGTATATTCCCGGTCCTATTCAATTTACTAGAAATCAACCTCCCAAATCTTCGAGTTGGCGGTTCATCGGGATGTTAAGCAGTAAGGAAGTTAGTCTGGTAGGAAGTTAATTATTGAGATTTTGTTGACGCTTAAATAATACATAGTAATCATTAAATATAATATATTGCAACCAACAGAAGTCTAATACATATTTTATGACATTACAATATTTGTTTGTGTGGCTAGGTAAGATAGAAAATGATTTACAAAAAAAAAATATTTCATTTTCATATTTATATAAGAGCACAAACCTGAAAAGGCTGTATTTTCAGGAGAAGGTAATTGAAAACAAATAGAATCCCATGTACTCTAAATACAAATAAAAATTGAATTCAAATTGTTGTCTCAAAGAAAATCTTTTATTGCTATTTGTGTTGTTTTGTATATAACGGAAATTATAAAATGTATTTCCCCTGACATTATAACGATAAAAACAATATATTTTTTTATTAAATTTTAACAGGATGTTTTCTATTTATTGAATTTATTTGTATACCAATGTTTTACCTTTTAGTTCAAGCTTTCGTCGTATTATATTTTTCTTTTCATTGCATAATAAATATTAAAAGTATATGTATTTAATATCAACGGAATTTCATTACTTTTTCATTATGAAATTTTTCCTTGCTTATCACAAAACAACAATAAAAAAATCAAATAATATAAAATATTTTATTTTATAAAAAATGACAAAATAAAATAATTTTATATTGTTTCTAAGCTCATTAAGATTTATCATATATTTATATAAATATATTGAAATATGGAATGTGGAAAAAATATAATGTATTTTTATATAGCATGTGTGTCCCCAAATTGTAGAACATGGATCTACACAGTGTGAAGATATCCACTCGGAAAAAGGAGCACATGGATGGATCTCCGCAATATGATTATTTTCACGAGAATTGTTTGTCAGACAACTACTTAGCCCAATGGGCATCCAGGTCTGCATTTTTCTGATTTTTAAAATTCGACAGATGGGGATTCGAACCCGCATTCTCCGGATCGCTAGGCACGTACGCTACCAATTGCGCTACCGGGGAGACAAAAAAATGTAAAACTAAATGCTCGATAACATGAAGATCCGGAGATTTCCGGAATGGCTACGCAACTTGTCAATCTATATGCTCCACTTTTGAAAGGGATATGGTAAAATAAATAAAGTATTATAATATACATTATTGAAAGAAAAAAATCGTTTAGTGCGATAAAATCATTTGAAAAGTTTTATATCTGGGAGGAAATATCGAATGAAAAAACCTTTTTGTCAATGCGTTCTTAAACGAATCTGTTAGGCGAATAAAATCTTTTGTTCTGTATGGGCAAAGTATCAGGCGTATATGTATGAAAGGAGATATTCGGAGAACAGGGTCAAAGGAGATGGTGACCGATGTACCGAACTTTGAACGTAGCTAGCTCTGCTATTGGAATTCTTCGACGGGAACGGATTAGTTGTCAAATAATACAAACTAGTATTTTTCATTACCCACTGATATGCTTTTCTGTTCTCCTGATATATATTAAATACACATTGTACGTGTCTAAGCTTGTTATTTTAATAACTTGTGTGTATTAAAATTACTTACTTTAAACAAATGACGTTTTTTGTACATGTTTCTATTATTTGCTAAATAATTAAGTTCTAAATTATTTAAATAATTTAGAATTTAAAATCGATTTCCATCAAGCACGAAAGTCAAAAATATTAATTAAATAATTAAGTTTTTAGCCACCACATACGCTCTAGAAATAATATTTAGATGTACGTAGTACAAAGACTTTCTTATGATTTTATTGTATTTTTTACAGGTTATTTATTACATTTCGATACATATTTTAATCAAATCGATGAACTGCTGCTAGCCGAGAAAATTTCTGATAATTTTTCATGAAATATAATATGTTCATTGGCATATTATGCTCATATGTGTACATATGTATCGATTGTTGAAAGGAAAATGGACGTTATCCTCAATCTTTCAAAATATTTTTTATTCGATAATCACAATGTATACAACTTAATACACGTTTTATCAAAAGGGTTTATGCTGAAAATGGTTAATTAGTGTCTAAATTTAGCTTTTAAGTTTGAAAAAAGGATGGCCTATCATGTTTGCGACCAAGAAAAAAAGCTTTCTAGATGGATCAATTTTCCTGGTTTTCTTAAATAATTCATTAAATGATTATCATATTGAGTAAGGGTCAAGGTTGTGTCTATGTTTAATATATCTAATGTTTTGACGTTGGCACAAAATCATCAAAAAACGTTTTTTGGGCCTGCTGTAAAATTTGTTCAGTGTGGGTTACTTCTTTTTTTCTTTCCGTAATCGATATATTCTCTCCAAATAAGGAGAATATGATTTTACTCAATGTGATTGATTATTAACTTGAATGATAAACATTTAAACACAAACATTGTTTTATATATTTTATGTTTTAAAAGCTCTTATATAACTATTAACATTGATCTTACAACTTTAGATGGCAAAGCACACATTTTTACTTATTGGCAATCGGTACTATAAAAAAATGAGGACACTTAAAATGAAATTATTAATTTGGCCATACACCTAATAGTACACCATAATGAAATGTGACGTTGTTCTAAATAATACAACCAACTGGATAACATGATAAGAGTTTTACTCCGATGGTGAATCTACAACGTGCTGCAGACTTTTTTCAAGACAACATAATTTTAACGTTTTAAAAAGCGACTAAATATATTACTGCTTATTGAGTGTGTTTGGCAAAGGTATTGAATACTGGTTTTACTTAGAAAATTATTGGAAATAAGCTAATATTTAAATTGTAAATTTTGAAGGTGTAGTGCTGAGACCATTTAAAAAACGGATATGTAAGAAGAATGAGAAGAAATACGAAATACGTTGGAACTATTTAAATATTTTATTAAAATCTGATTCAGTACAATGCGGGTCTGATTTTCTAAAAGCGACGCTGGTCCAAGCGTTCAAACCAGATGCAATATATCGCTGTCGATTCAAGGCTTGGTCGTAAATCTTGTGGGGTTCGGGATGCCCGACCCTACGCGTCTCACCCCAGGCCGTCGCGGCGCGTCGCTTCAGGTCGCATCGTCCGATTTTCTAACCTTAAGGCGACACGAAGCGATCTACTGAATGTATCCTTAGGACACAATAATCACTTTTAATATATTATAATACAAAATACAATACTACCATTGAATCGAAGATTATTAAAACACCCTATAAGAAACAAAACGGAAATACTTTTAACAGTCAAAAACGTAGTTAAAAAAAATAAAGTATATATATACCACAGTATACGTCTGCTATGAAATAAGCCCACATTGAATCAACACGAAAAAGACGGTAACCAGACAACTGCGCACATGACAAGTGCACACATAGACGACTGCACGCATGATAAGCGCTCACATGACATCTGCGCACATATTGAAGTACTCGTACTAATACAGAAATTAATATTAAGACATTTTATACTTAATTTACGTAATTATAGCATAGGTAAATTTTTATTTCAATGATACATAGTCACTTACTAAAAAAACGCACTTGTCATGCGTGCAGTTGTCTATGAGCGCACTTGTCATGTGAGCAATTGTCATATACGCAGCTGTCATGCGTGCAGTTGTCATGGAACCAAAAAAGACTTATACCGAAAAAAATTCCATAAGAAATAAAGGGAAAAAGATTAGTAAGTTCCCATGAACAATATTCTATCGTTATGTGAGATTATATAAAATAATTTTAACACTGGTTAATACTTACAAAAATGTATAAACACATAACGTTTAGAAGAAATAAATTAAAATTCAACAAACTCAAATTTTTTCCTGTTTTTTTTCCTTAATCGAATTGGTTGAGTACCATCAGATTTGACGTTTATTAAAAGTCTGTTCAAAGAAAGCTTCTGCCTTATCTTCACAATGCTTCGGGAATTTGAAATTATCTGGTCAAAACATTAAGTATCAATGGTATTAAGCTGTGTTTAAATTATTTTCTACGAACCCATCAATGTATAATATGCCAAAAATAAAAGGATTTTTTCATGGGAACGGATTATCATTTTTCTGTTATTTCTTGTGTGAAAAAATTGTTGGGCTATGTCCTGTTTGGTATTCAACAATCTGAAATGTATTAAAGAGGGATACCAACGTCCACATGTATTTGAAATTATATTGAAATAGGATTTTTTCAAATAATTGCTCACAGTTTTTATGAGCGGCATATAAAGTATTTTTACAATAACTAATTCTATTTTAATAATGTTTTATTACCAGTTTCCTAATTAAAGAAACCTTTTAAATGGACGAAATAGTATTGGTATGCATAACCTGGCTTGGCCACGTGTTGCGGATGTCTTGAGAATCTTTCTCTAGCTTGTTTATTCTTCCAAGCAAGCGGATCTCGGCGATCTAAAAATAATACTGTTTTCATAATTTATTATGTGGAACTCTATAATGCTAGCATACTATCCTTAACGGAGTACTCACTACTCGTAACAGAGATTCTCGGGAAAATCATATAGTGTTCATATGCTCCACTTAGGAAGTAAATATGGATAAATTTAGAACCTTTTATTGACTTTTCTGAAGTGGAAAATATTTAAAAAAAAACTTTAAATATCTTGCAAATTGATATGAACTTTTATTTCGATATGAACAATCAATAAACGTATCGATACATTTTACAAAACCATCTTGGCAAAATTGTAAAATTAAATAAATGTAACAAGAAGTATTTTGGATATAAAAAATATCTTAATTATTCATTACAACTGTTTCCTTTGCGAGTAATTTCGAGGAGGAAAGAATTTATATTTTTCTTGAAATGTTAATAAAAACAAAAACTTGATTTTGACTGAAAGACTTACAGTTCTAAGAAAATTCGGATTCCGCATTGAGAAATATAAAATTATTTCCAAGAAATAAGAAATTATTATGCGATTTGTATCAGGATTAAATATTTTTTTGCTACCGAAAACTACATAGTTTCTTAACATATTTATTTTTCTACACGTAAAAGAATACTTAAAAAATATTATTGTGTCGATTGCTTGGTTGTAAAATAAATAATTTTGAAAGTTTATAGCGAGTCTGTAGGTATAAAAGGGAAATTACAAGAAAATTCTTAATCATAAATACCAGGCAGTCATAAACAGACAGCAGGTAGTCCGGGCAAATGTTCATTACAAACATCTTTGTCTGAAATTCACGTTATACTGCGTTCGCATTGTGCGCGCCTGATATATATAATATAAACTTGGGTGATTGCTGCTTCAAGACCTTGTGGTGGGAACGAGAACAAAATAAGCATCCACAGTGACCGCTGGTAGCCTAATAAGTGTCTTGACTTTATGCCAGTTTCTATGGAAAGGGTTCCACTTGACCCATGGAATAATGTAGGGCTTAAAAAAATCTCAAGAGCCAATTGCTGAAATGTAGCCAAATAAAAAAATATATAATCACGTTTTAAGATATTTTGCATGTAAACTTATACGATTTTACAACCGAACAATAATGAAATACATTTATTACTTAAAAAACAATTTTACGAAAAATATAATGGAGGTTGTTGAATATAATATTTAATTTATCTGACTTTTCTTAACGTTGAAATTACCACTTAAAACAATGTGAAAGCTCTTAGCTTCGTATGTGACAAACTTATGCATGTAGATTTTAAAAAATCCATTTAGATATATAAGCTTTACATATACATTCTGACTATCAAAAAAATTTTGAAATATTTTGAAGGTCTACATTATTTTTTCTTTCCATAGTCCATGTATTCATCATATTCATATATTTAGCTATCTACTTATGATAACATGGACGCCTCAATAGTATTAAATTACTAGTGATACCTTTAGAACTTGGTGCCCGAGATTTGAACTCGCGAACTCTAGTGCTAAGCAATTTACAAGCGTGTATAATTACCAAATGGCTACCAAGACAGCATATATTATTACTATAAATAACGACTACACGAATTTTGCACGTGCACAACAATTTATTATATTTAATAAAAA
Source organism: Rhyacophila evoluta (assembly GCA_022683975.1). Classification (NCBI taxonomy): domain Eukaryota; kingdom Metazoa; phylum Arthropoda; class Insecta; order Trichoptera; family Rhyacophilidae; genus Rhyacophila; species Rhyacophila evoluta. The sequence continues at coordinate 6,267 of JAGVSQ010004789.1, read as the reverse complement.
ATTATGTATTGAAATGAAAAAGTTTTGAAAAGCCAAACGTATTTATCAATACCAATATTATAATCAGAAAATTATATGGCTAATGTAAATCGAAAACGGAATTACGTATCATTTATTTTCTTCTAATCTCTATCAATAAAAATATATTATGAAAACGTGACTTTCAGAAGTATGGCTTGGTGCTTATAAAAGATATAAAATACTACAGTAACAATTAATCATTAGTTGATAACATATTAGTAACACTCAATAAAAAAAACATTTGTTTCACTTTACTAGGTATATTAATTTGTTATTTACGTTCATTCTGTAAAACAACAAATATCAATCACCTGTCAGATTTACGAGATGTTAATAAGTTAGTGGTTTATGGGTTTGTCATATAAATTTACCTCACACTCTTATCAGTTCCTTGAAAGTGACAAATGAACTTAGAGAAAATGCTTTTTTTGTTTTGTTTGTAATAAAAATGAAAATCGGCTGTCCGATTTCAAAGCCTATTTTAACTTAAAGTGCTTAAATGAAAAAATATATTGAAGTGTAGAAATTTTTCTACTACAAACTATTTAAAATATTAGATATTGACTTCATATACAAATTTAATAAAGATGTATGCATTATAACACAATAGTAAAATTTGGAAAAATTTAATTTCAAAAAAATTATGCTAAGTTTTTTGAGATCAGATAGCCAAAATGTCAGACTAATCGTGAGTTATATTGGTAATGTTTACTTGCTTATGTGGCAAAATGCAGGATGCCAATCACATTCTCTGGGAGTGTCCCCATATGTCGGTTGAAAGTGAAGAGCTTCTCAACTCGTTTCAACCATTTGGTTTTCGACTTGGTTTCTACGAAGGATAATTTTCTAGCTTCTAAACAAATGGAAAAATCTTACGGCGAACGAAATGGTCTCTTTTTGACAAGGCTACATATTGACAGGGTATAATTAGTTAGAATGGGAATCACGTACACTCTAGTGCATGCCAACCGAGGTCTTGGGAAACTGCTCCTTGACACTTCTGGCACTTATGCGCCTCACGCTCGTTACGCCACGGTATACGCTCGCATAACGGACGTGGAGACGTGGCGGGTGGTGGAGGGGAAAGCAATTATAGGTAGTTTGGGTTTCAGAGTCGGAGATAGTTGGTTTGATTTGAAAAGCTTGTAGAGCTTTAAAAAGACTTAAAGCTCAATGAGTTGAAAAATTTGAGAGGCTGAAAAGAGGCTGCTTCTTTTTCACTCCTCACTATAATAACTAACTTGTATGTCAGTGTGTAAAAGTATTATATTAGTGAATTTAATCGAGCGTGATTTTATTGTTTTTCTTGGCAGTATTAAAAGTGTAAATCACTTCAAAGTTAACAGCGTTCACGAAGGAGAAGATTATTATTATCAGAAAGGATGGACGAGTATAGTGTGTACTTTAATCTAGTTTTACTTGGCACATAATCAAGTCGCAATGGTCCTATTTAATTAATGTGGTCCTTAAGTCCTTCCATCTTGTGATATGTACGTTTTACAGCCTTCGCATGACGTTTTATTTTGAAATAAACTCATAGAAGTAATGGCAATGAAACTTAAACCGAGGTGCTTCAGAGGTTGAAATGGCTGCCGGAATTACGGAGAAACTTTCCTTAGATATATTTCCTACACACCTACACATTAAGCGGATAATATAGTAAAGATAAGACGCGCGGTAATGCGACGGATCTTCCAGCCGTTTACTAAATGTGTAATTAGTTTTTTAAATATTTTGTATTATAATTTAAATTGATCGTCTCTACGAAAGCTAAGAAGCTAACTCAGTAACCGGAGACTGCGGTTTTTATTCCTACATCAATCAGATGTTTAATAATCCGAAAATACAACACAGCACCCCGATTGGGTCGAGCAATCATCTCACAACCAATTCTTGTAAAAAATAATTTGTAATGCCATGTCTTTACATTACTGAGATCAATATATTCCACTTTCGAAACGAATGTCTTCACATCGTATAAAACTATATTCACTACTAACACTACGGATTTGAACGTTTTTTTAAAAAAACTATACGCATTTATTAATTTATCTATGAACCAAAAATTATGTTATCCATAAACAAAATATGACGCAAATATAATACAATAGTAATCTATAAGTGGCATATATGATAAATACGACCGGTGTATAGTTATATTCTTCATAATGGTGTAACAATTGTAATAATTGTCTTCTAAGTTATTATTTATACACAATACTTACTACAATATATAAGTATCCGACAATATCACTATATACCAGAATAATTATTTTATTTTTATCAGGTCCACTTCAAAACTGTAGCATATGAATGTAAAGATTTTCATTTCAGAAATGACTTTCCGCAGTGACAAGATAAATTTATATCAGATAACGTATAACATGTTCATCGTGCAATCTTTATCAACCATAGACGAATTAGTAAGAGTATATTTTTGTGAATTACTTGAAATTAGAGGTAATGTATTCGAATTCCATAGTTGCATAGAAATTGTAGCTTTTAAATTATGTATTTAAATACAGTGCATAAATGATCTATTTTTTGGTGATTCAGTCACAAAAGTTTTCGTAAAAAAAGATAATTGTTAAGCCGACTTATTACAGTGTATAGAATGTTAAGGTTATGCTTATAGAGTTAAAATTACAAAATATAAAATATTTAATGTCGTGATGGTTGTTATAATTTATCGTTACTTTATAATTACTGGTAACACACTTGTTTCAGGCATACTAGACTTAGCTATTCGATAGCCGAATGATAAATGCACGCACTTTGGAACCAAATTTTGAGAGTCAAAATCATACAGTTGTTGAATACAATAGTAAAAAAGCACGACTATGCAGAACATGATGACCAATGACTTAAAAAATTGACTAAAGACTAATCCTTGTAGTATATATATATTTGCTGTAGAGATTAATAAAAAAAACTTTCGGCTTGACATAATCCTTACAACGCAATGATTATAAAGACCCATAAAGATGATATCATTTGTGTTAAGTTGAAAAAGCTACAAAGCTTAAGCTTTAATGAAAAATATTTATAAATTACCAAGAAGTAAATGCATTTTATTTTGAAAAAGAAAGTCTTGTATTGCTTCAGGTAACACTGAAAAATTAGCGAAACCTGAATACAAAGCGAGCTTTTTGCATTTACTTATTCCCTGTATTCAAATACACACCATTTTACAGAGAGCTTCGTCTGAGGTTGTTGGCGGCTTAGTACGCACGCGTGGGAGGGTGGGAGGCTTTGTAATTTATAACCTTACGGTCCTTAATGTAGGCTGCGTTTAAATACGTAATGCCCCACTACCATTTATTCCTATCAGATCTGAGCAAGGTTAATTTCCATCTCTAGATTTTAACTTATTCGAATGAGTAACCGGTATCTTGGCATTTTATTTCCTGAAAAAAGCTCATTTGAACTTTTTTTTTAATTTTATAAAAATAGTTCTTAATATTCAATACCAGACTATTTCGTGTTAATACATCATATAAATTTTCAAAAAATTCTAATTAAGTGTATGAATATCCAAAAATATTTTTTAGGTCACGTTTGCTTCAATTTTTTATTAAAATGGATTATATTTTTTCTTGATTATTATATTTATCTGATTACTTTTGTTCAATTAAATGAAACTTTAAGGAATAACGATACTGTATATTTTACAGAAAAAAACATTTTTTAATTAGACCCAATCCAAGCCCATATCTCATTATCTTAAAAATCTTTACGTGTAATTTCAAAAACATTTATTTAGTAAGCACAATGTGATGATTTATATTGATAAATCGTCAAAAAGATCATTTATCAGCCAAAAATTCATCTCATTATACCGTAGTCAAGTTTTCTAATTTTTAATTTTAAATATCCATACACAACTGGAATTTTAAATTCAAAATCGTTGGCGCTGCATTCATAATCTTACCAATTGACCACAGATAGAACAAAATTATTCCTTGTATACACAAACGTGTAATACAATTTAATTATTTTATTTTAAATATCTGAAAATATGATTCAAGCCGATGAACTTTAATTCTAAATATTCAAAACTAATCGAGTTTTCCATGTAAAATATGATAATGTAAACTAACTAACAAAAGTTTCGTTGTATATTAAGCTTTACTTTGACTAACTTTGATGCAACTAATTAATAATAATACATATTTTTAATTTACAGATTGGAGCATAACTGAACTACGGTCGAAATTGAAGTAAACAATATTGAAGGTTATTTTACTTAACATGTTCATAAAGAAAAATTCACGGAGGCCTATTTCCGTTATGAAAAAATAATTGTGTCAGAATTGTAGTGAGTATGGAGTGAGGATAAAAGCTTCTCAATCAAACATCGCAATATGACAGGACAGTAAATCATAAAAGGCAATTAGGGCAATCAGACAGTAATAAGTGAAAATAAACAGGAGGCAGTTCGGTCCTGTTCGACGAGAAAACAAATAAGGGACGATAATAAGTTGTCATACGACTGGCAGAAAGAATTAAGAGACGAGAAAGGAATTGGATATATAAGTAGACTAACAAGGCAGGAATTTGGCAATAAACCTTTCGCAATTAGTTGATATGCCAGTCGTGCGAGCACGTATTATACATCCATACAAACTTTGTAAAATTGTGTAGAAACCGTACAGTGTGCACAAAAAGTTAAAGCATTAAAAATATCATTAATTTTAATTTAATTTTAAACTGCTGGAAAGTATTAATATAACGGTATCTTGTCTGCCTATATACGATAGCGTGCGCGCCTAGCAATCCGAGGAATACGGGTTCGATTCCCCATCTGTTAAGACTATACTCTTCTTACATATACATATAATCTTCTTTCGGAGTGGATATGTTCACACTATACATGCTCCACTTTGGAAGCGAAAATGGGATAAATAAAAAAAAATCTTGTGAGTAACTAAGTTTAGTTAACTAACCTAATCCTTCGTTGAGTTGAATGATCTTTACGAATTCTCACATAGATCACTGAAGTATAGATAGTATTGCTTTTCTTAGTATTTTACAATTTTAACTGTATAAATTTTAACATGTTTTTAATTTTAATCTAATAAAGTTAAAGTTATTAAAAACACAAGAGTAACGTGCGTATAAAACAAAGCGTGATGTATTGCCTGCTTACCAAATATATAATCTTTTAAATGCACTGAAATGGTAAAAAAGAAATCAATTTTTAAAATATTGAATTGATAGCTAGTTCGGTTCACATTATCAGTTTTCATATTGAAGAGATGACCTAGAGATGAGCGGACATTATAAAGAAAAGATGCGATAGATTTTTTTATTTATTTGAATTTTTACTACAAATATGAATTCTATATGTATATGATAGTACATACACATTCAAATAAATTCATACGCACACGCAAAGTTGGATACAGATAAACAAGTGTATATTCATAGGTTTGTTACAAAAACAAAATACTCACAAGTCGACATGGGGAAGGCATTTTGAAGCTTTTGGGAAGGCGTACAAAACATCATAATTGCATGTTAATATTTACCTGAAACAAAGGGAGAACATGCTATTGTATTCATTAGTTTTTTGATTCAAATTTTACCAATAAATAAAACAAGAAATATAAAAAAAAATGTTACTATGAGTTTGTCTAGTTCTATTTCATGTTTGATGTACATGTTGAAGTAAGCAAACTGATAAACAGTTCTAAACGTGTCTTTAAAGTGAGAGACATATCCGTTATATTTTTGAGTAAGTATAGTAATTTATTAAATAATAAAAGTGTTGAATATTTATCGACCACCCGGTACGAGATGCCATAGACAAGATGGATAGCGGGCAGCGGGTAAGACTGCAAAAATTTAAGAAGACAACCAGAGACAAAAGGAAACAAAAGAGCGAAATAAAAAGGAATTTTATAAAAATAAAAAATAATTTATTGCCATTAGGGATAAACGAAGAAAGTTCGGGGGGCCTCCGCCGAAATAAACACGGGATTAAAACGAAAACTTTTTGAGCTTTATAGAAGAGCTTTCGTGTTTTTTTTTTTTTTTAGAAAAGTGATATTCGTGGTTAACCGAATGATGAATAATGAACGTAAGTATTAAATTTTTTATTAACTCAACATAGATATAGATACATCAGCTATTTCTCGATTGATAATTTATTTATTTATTACATGTTGTAACATTACAAAGTACAAGTTTAATACGTTAACAACACGATATGCATATAGTTATGACGAAAATATCAAAAACATA
>JAGVSQ010004788.1:0-18736 GCA_022683975.1 Rhyacophila evoluta | reverse complement strand
TTCGCTCACTGCCCAGATATAATGTAGCCTGAAGATGCCGAAAGGCGAAACCCGGATCGCTAGCAGTTATCTCACATATGAAAGTTTACCAGTTTTAAATAATTTTGAATTCTACAATTATATTAGATATGCGAATTTGCATAGTTAATATGAAATTGAAATTTTGAGTGAATGGCAGTGTGACGTTTATAATGTTGGCGACATGGCAGCTACATTGCGGGATTCCCCATGTCTATTTGGCCCAGACGAGCGATTTGTAAACTATTTATTTGGCAAAAAATACAGAGTGATACCCACGCATTTCACAATATTTTTAAAATGTCAACCAAATTAAAAATATGTCATGCATCGCTTACGTCAGGTATATACATAAGGATATTTTTACTTTTCCATATACAACAGTAAAAATTATTTACGATTATTAAAGTTCAATATTAGGTTATTTTATTCTTAACTATACATTAAAAGTTAAGTTATTTCGCCACTATATTCCGATTAGTTTTGGTACACATATTGATTATTAATCAATCGTTTTAGATTTCGTATGAAAAACTGCATTCCGCATTTTCAAAAAGGGGCACCGACCAAAAACGAATAGAAACTACAGTAGAGATAATGATTGGATGTATGTATTTAAGCAGAAGACGTCCAAGCCGCAATTGAATTTTTTCATTGTATTGCATATAATGATTAGAAAACATCAGTACATCTTCAAAAATACACACGAAAAGAAGTAATCGGTATTTTTTATAACCTAAATATTGACAACTTACAAAAAATAACGTCTAGAAAACGTCCGTGTGGCATGAAATTTTTCGGCTTTGAAGTTTAATTATAACGTTACTTAATTACAAATAAGTGTTTGACAATACATATTCTAAATTATCACAGTGCCACTTTCAAATACTATATACATATAATAAATGTCCGTATATATTGTTGTATTGTATCGATATATTGTTTTATTTATCAAAAAAAAAAATACAGTAAATATAACCAATTCAATTCAACACGGCCAAAGCCTAATATAATATTAATAAAAAAACCCTTGCACAAAACGATCGAAAGTTTAATTAGCAGAAGACCCATAAAATATTCACCAACTTAGAGTAGTACGTTTTTCAATAATCAGGAAAGATGTAGTATATGCCATGTAAGTATTTAAATTTCATATTGCAATCTCAATATTGTAATATGAAATTCATACTAAATCTTACTTTGTTTCTGAAAAATTCAATCACGTTTTATTCGGAATAGAGAGATAGTGGCTAGTACGCCTTCTATGGGTACTAATTTGCTAATTTTGGGATATTTTATGCAATATACGTTTGTATAAGTGCATATAAGTTCTATAATATGCCGTTATTTTAAAATGGTATTATATGGTACCAAATGATTTTTTTTTGCGTATACAAAAATGAGATATTCACAAACATTTTTTTTTTAGTTAATTCAAAAAGATCCATACATACTATTTGTTTCTTCTTCATGCTTATTTTTCTTTTTATATATCAAGAAAATTAATATGCACTTACAAATAAATCGATACTATTCGTGTTAAATTTTAAATTCGATACATTTAAGAATTATTACGAGAAAAATTAAAAATCATTCATTTTCATGGGAATTACCCTATGTTATACAATATTTTCTGACCTGATTTAAGTGTAATAATTTGACATACTCTTGCAAAGTGCGGAGTGACATCTTGTCATTTTCACGTTCCGATCAACTAATTAGAATGGCTCCATGTGAAAATATTTTGCGCAAATTTTCGTTGGGTAATTTTCCAAAACAAGTTAAACTTGTGTAATGTTGCCTAGTGCCGTAATTACTGCAAATTTAAATGGGAGTATGAAAATCGTGTAACCAAAATGAATGATGATGTAATTTTGAAGAATTTAAGATCATGATAAAAAGATATTTAGTTAAATCGTCATTGATTAACTAGGAGGTACTCTTGTTTGATAATCATTTTAATAATTACTACTAGGTATAACTATGATAACTGATAAAAATATTAACAAGAAGGAAAACTCACTCCGTGGAAAACAAATGACATATGCATGATAAGATATATATATTTATCACGGATTTTATGAGAAAATGTGATTTTAGTTCTTAATTTCGTGAATGTTTCTATAATTCAAAAAAAAAAAAACAATTGTATGACTAATTTAAAGAACCTTTCATCTCCAAATTTTGCGAGTTGAAAATAGTTAAAAAATATATGAAACTATTGATAGGTTGCATAGCAACGTACCACAGTAACGAAAAGCTGTCAAGAAAAGTCTACACATTGAGATCCGAACAGAATTAGAACATAATACGACGCATTCGGAGTGGCTGTGTACTGTTAGGCTTTATTATAAAACTAGTGAATAATAATTATCAAAATTTATGTAGATGGGTAAGTCCCCTAAATCTTTCTTTAATAACCGAACAGCTCTTTATTAAAATAACGATCCGATAGCTTAAAATGGAAATTTAGTGTGCCCGCTTTTGAAAATGTTACAGGAGAATGTAAAAACTGATTGTAAAAACACATTTTAAACGATTTATTCGTAAAGATTACGAACGACATACTTTTGATAGACCTGAATATAAAATCGCATATTTATATATTTTAAAGTTTAAGTCTTTAATTAAAGTAATTAATTTTAAATTGTCAAATTAATGCGGGATATGCATATATCATGGTACAAAAAGCTGGTATTATTAAGTTATTATATTTTCAGCTAAAAGTAGAGTTAACAACTTTGCATTTTAAGTCATCGAATTGATTTACATACTCATGTCAAAATGGTTGAATGGTCCCACTCAGTATTTGCAAATATCACATTTTTTTTGAATCACGCAACACATATTCAAAAGTGGAGAATTACTTGCTCGGCATATATTTTATTCTTATTATATTGAATTTACGAAAGCGAAAATCCTACCATTCGCAGACGTCTAGACTTTGATACAATAATAGAAATATTTTAACGACAACTTAGACATAACACAAATAATTTGGACTTGTAGAATTACTCGCTCAGCTCACTCCACTCCGTGTTTTGTATTCTACCAGTTGCCACAATGGTTGAGTTGATTAATGCGAGAGTTTCGACACCGATGTCACGGATTAAATAAAATCTTATAAATATACATGTAAAGTAATTCTAATGAACAATTGACTGACAAACAATCCTCAGTTATCATTAACATACTAAATATATTTCATTTTATTTGACGTGGTAGTCCACCAATTCTTGCTAATCTTTCTAGGAAAGTGTAATAAACTACAAACTTTCATTATTGTTTAATAACATGCCAGCCAGTCTATTTCTTGTATTATACGGTATTACATCAGACTGTGGTTTATAAACATTTGAAATTCTGTACGTTACACACCAATTAAACCAACAGTATGCTGTATTGCGTTCCGACAAATTAAAAATACACCAGGAAACGTCAAAAATTTACCAAATGGCCATCTGAATTAATTTTTGCTTGCCCTCATTTATAAGTATTATTATTAGTGTATCTTGATTTAAAGCGATTTTGAGTGTACGCAGAAGAGATGCCCATTTTTTCACTTCCAGGAAAAAACGATTCCCGGAAAACGCAAAAAAAGCAGACGGCATTAGTTTTGGCAAAACATGCGAAAAATAATGCGCCTTTTATCTAGTCCATCTAATGTACACGCGATATTCGTGAGCGCATGTGATTCTGTGTCAAAAGCACGTGCAAACTTCATACGCTGTCACTATTGCGTTGAAAGACAAGATTGATTTCAGTCACATTTCGCTTGAAATGAATTATTACGAACTAAAAAATATTGATTATTAAAACAATCTTCAATTAGATTACTTCAAAGCTGTCCAAAATTATTTAATATCAATAGTAGTATAGCACAAATTAAAAATTGGTTATATCAATTATAAGCTTATATTTTAACGTTCTGCCTGTTATGTTTACAATTTAAATGCTAATTAGTAATTGGTAGTGAACAATATTTCTATGTAACATATATTAATACTATAAGGGTCTAAATTGTATTTTAGTGGATTTCGCATACGAAAAGATAACTGCTAATTCTAATGATTGATTCCTTGGCCACACAATATTGTCACCGAAATAAATTTTTTTATGGTAGTTGAAACGTTTATTGTCAGCCGGAATTAAATCATTTTATATTCTAAGGAGTAGTTTTATTCATAAATGAGCCAAGAATGAAAATTATCAAAGGCAACTCAAAAATACTGTTGGAATATTTGTGTCCGTTTTTCGCTTTGATTTTTTTATTTTTGGAACCTTTGTTCCATTTGTGAGTGTTGGATTGGGACGTGACAATGACATCGGCGTGATCGCGTGTTTTCGTTTTTTATTTCACCTACAATTTTAGTTCAGCGATATCATCACTGCAGCATTACGCTGTTTATATATTTGCTCACTAAACTGATAATAAGACTACATAATATATGAAAAAATAATAGGTTTTTTTATATATTTATAAATATGTAGGACGAAAATAATATGAGATACCTACTCTTGTGGACATTTTTTTATTATTATCCTGTCAAATTATTTTATTATTGAACGTAATAAATATAGTGAGTAAGCATTTTTTTATAGATTTTGTGCTTCATTCAGTGTCTTAGCTACAGTATAGTGGTCGGAGAAGCTCCTGACGTACTACTCGTGGGGGTGTAGAAAGGATAGCATAGAAAGCATAACATAATATTACTACGCGAGAGCTAAAAAAACGAGAAACTATAATTTTGTGAAGGACGCAACATCGTTTCTCGATTGAAAACAAATTTTGCCTAGGACAAGGGAGCGTAGCGATTTTACTTGCTCTATGGTGCTGCATATGTAGCCACGCCACTGATTGCATTTATTACTTTATTGGAGGTTAACAAAAAGTTAATTTAAAATATTTTCAGTTTCATAAAAACTTCTTATGATTCATTGTAGAAAAATAATTGCATAATTTCTATCCACCCAAAATAGCTATAACAGATGAAGAAATTTAACGCAAATAAGTGTGATTGTTGTACTTATTTCAACAACAAACTGTAATGGTTTTAGTATAAATCTGCGGTTAGTGCATGTATTTGTCTCCATGCACTATTACAAAAATAATTCAGTCTAAATTAATCGCAGTCGCTTGTTCTTTAGAAGAAAGTGGATTCATTTGCGTGTTCCGATGTATGTACGCATTTAATTTATTGAAAGCAAATCCACGTGTAATACTTTTTATAAAGCTGCCAAGTACGGAGTAACACAAATGAGGACAACCTTCCCATCTTTCAAATCAAGCGCATTGGTTTGAAAAAAACGTATTAAACGTACTTTCCAGAAGATTTAGATACGCAGAATACATTAATTTGTAATTATTAGACACACCTCGCAAAACAATACACATTAGAATATGAGATTATTATAGATTTTTCGATTTAAACATTTTGTTTTAGGAGGGCGCTCTACATCAACAGTAATTAACAAATCATTTTATAGTGTTTTTATTGAGGCTAGTTAGTTCAAAATTTCACCGGTTGTAGATTTATAACATATAATAATTTTATTTTTCAACTATAATTCTAAGACATTTAATTTAGATTTAGACTTTTGATAGTAAAAAACTCTAAGATTGGTAATTGTGTTGTTTAGATACGATAAAATAATTTTGAAATTTGTATTTCTTTTATGTTACATTTCATTAAAAAATATTTTTTAAAATAATAATGAAAGTATTGTTTTATCGTCATCTCGGCGTCTTCTGCAGCTGTTCTACGTGTACGTGTATATATATGTACAGAGACAAAATATTCCTCTTCAAGACAAATAATCTATTTTTTTAAATTTAAGCCGAGCATGTGATTTCCATAATCTCGCTGTGTAAACTGCGGCAGAAAGAAAGTGATTTGCATTTATGTAATCGCTTATTTTATACGACCGTGTTTTTGTAACAATTAAAGCATACACATTATAAATATCGCGCAGCATTCTCTTAATTGAAATAATCGCATCTTTCAAAACAGTATGACGCACCTTATTTCCCAATTTACGCTGCATAAATTCTTTCCATGTCGAAAAATACGCATCAGCTACATATCTTTATTTTTTCAATAAAACAGTATTAAGATATGTTTTTTTCATTTGGTAATATGTCACCGTTTCAAGTCACTTGGCTATAATGGCGGATTGAGATAAAAGACAAAAATCCGTGTCTAATTATAAAAGCAAATCCGTTTCGTATATTATTTTTTATCAAGACGTCGAATATAAATGTATGTAGATCCGTAGAATCTGATGGGCACTTGCCATATCAAAATGTTCCTTAATATCCTATATTGTAAATAGTTTGGCACTTATGCATTTATTTGATATCTAGGAGCCATTTCATAACATAGCCAAATAGTTACCTACATAATATGCATATAAATATGTAGTATTTAATAGAAATTGCCTACATATTCGTGTTCGTAACACAATCTTTAGATTGGTAAGGGAGACTGTCAGTCAAAAAAATGAATTAAATTCTATAAGACATAGTGTATAACGGCTCTGAAGAAAGAATTATCATTTAGTATACAGCTTAATATTATTATTATAATAAAATAAAAATACTGTTTGTGCACAGTGGCGTAGCTACAAATTCAGTGCCCTGGAGCAAATAAAATCGTTGGTCCCCCTATGGTTACTCGTTTTTTAGCTCTCGCACTAACTTGAATTCCCCTTGATTTTTGCGCCTGGAGCAGAATATCCGTAATAAATAAAATAATTAACAGTTATTTAAAATTATAAAATCGCTCGTTTTTTAATGCAAAGCATATATTACTAACGTGTGGTGCGCTGAATAATGAGCTTAGAAATTGCTACGCATAAGTGCAAATATCAAAAGTAATTCATTCGGTTGGTTTACTTAGAGTAATTGACAGGAAAATTATCTACGTGGGTTAAAAGCTGTTTCGTCCACTTCCGCCTTTCATAATGGAACCGGACTAAAGAACTTCATTCAAATAATATGTTACACTAGAATGACATGTTGTGAGATGACATAATAAGATAATTGCTTCCTTGGAAAATATTGGGAACCACATGAAAAATTACGTTAATGTCAGAAAGCACTTTTATTTTTATTAGATAGCACATGTATATACATATTATGTATGTTATACAATTAATTAATGGATATTATAATCATTACTGGGTACTGTTACAGACTACGCTTTTACAGTGGAGCTCCATATAACTCTTGTTGCTCAATTAAGTATTCATTTGACAGAGGTTATCAACTCATTGACGTTGTTGATGTCCAAGTTTAGTTCATTTATTAGGCTAACTATTTCATCTGTGATAGTTTCCGGAGTTTCTTCAGAATTTATAAAATCACTCGTTATTTGTGAGTGTAATTGTTTCCAAGAACCTTTCATTATCGGCTATTTTATTTTAACCCAGAGTTTCCAATATTGTCTATTGGGTTCCATGTGTTATAGTTCTTCCAAAAATCTCTAAAGATGGGCCAACATCTTCCCTGCCTTGATTGCCTAATTCATTACTTTCTTCGTATAATATCGTTTACACATGGCTATGACTATTTGGTCCATAGACTATATGAGGCAGATGGTATTTTCTTTTTTAGGGAGGAAGAAACACAACAATGATTTCCGGGCATAAATTCTACAAAGATTTTTGGTGTCCTGGAGCATTGACAAAAAATAATACTGCTTTGAATTGTGTTTAAAAATATGCACAATAGCGAATTGTGCGAAAGTCAAGGCCGTCTGTTTTAAGAATTGTAACAATATTGCTGCTATCCAATAAAAATCAGCTGTGATTTTGAAGATGTTAAAAGATTTTTGTAAATGGTTCAGTCCGGAACAGTGGACTGTTGATGCAATTATGCTTCATGTATCAAAAAACGTATTGTCTCCGAAAAGTGGTGATGGACCCAAATTATAACAAATAATGAAGTAACGACACAAGATGCCCCGGGTAGTTGAACGAATGAAGTAACAAAATAAGCTCGGAAAAACTGCCTTTAATGTATCGTCTATGCGTGAAACGGCTTTCGTCATGATGTGAAAAAAATAATGTGTGCCAATCGATTCGGCGGTGCAAGGTGCATTTGTATCGATATGGTCATAGACCGAATAAAATTCGCAATAATATTGCACACTAGGGCGATTACGTCGCTTAGGTTTATAGGTTATGTTGTGACGATTGCTGCCAGTATTCAGATGAAGAGTGCTGCCAGTAGTGAAATTGCTCCGAGGTAATTACAATTCACAAGTGTCAAGGTGGGTTGCTGGCACAGTGACACCGATGTTGTTTTCCTATGACATGCAATTGCTTTATTGTATTATTGTATATCAACTGACTAGACTGTTGATGATATCTAAATCATAAATGAATGGATTATTAATATTATCCATTATACTCATCTATAATGTCATGACAAAAACAATTAAATAGTTCGTAAAGAAAGGCTGCCAACCATTTAGAGTTAAGCAGAACAGTCCTGAGTAAACGTTCCGTGTACCGCTGTAAATATTGATGCATAAATTGTCTCGGATGTGCTAAATTTAGTCAGATTTTCTTATTTTATCAAAACGTTATTTACTGAAGGCACATCTCCCCCATTTAATCTGCGTTCTCACCAACTAAAATGATACATTATGATGAATGGCATATTTTTTCCATTATTATTCAATTAGCATAATGAATTTCATTGATGCATCGTCAAATATTTTAACAAAATTATTATGTTGGTTGTAGCAAACTAACCCTTAAGCTACTTCTTAATTTAGATAACTTATTTTCGATGAAAATTCTATTAGTATTAGGCAAAGTTAAATATTTTGAATGACATCGAATAAATTTGGTATTTAAATGTAATTTGTGACAAAAGTACCTAGAATAAATTACGACTAAAAAAAACAAATCTGATGAAAAAAAATATTGAAATATTGTTTATCGCATAAATCTTGTGATTTTTCTATATACTAATAAGGCATTAAAATACAAAAATAATTTCAAATGATAATTACTATTCAGTTTGTTTATTTTATAAGATGACAAAAAAATATTTCAAATAAAGCATGCAATAATTTCATTCATCTTAATTTTTACAGTAGTTGCAGCCATTGAGTTAATTTTTGAAGAAAAAATCGATCAACCATGCCTACTGAGTGCATTTCAACAAATCCGCTACAACGTGAGTTGGCGGACTCCATCATCAGGATGGTGCCATTAGACGAGATCAGAATACTACTAGCTTGCGGAGCAAAGGTATTTTATTCTTTTACTCGTCATGATATTTGTATAAATTCAATACTGATCAGTAAATAATTATTTCATGAATGCCTTCATAGTCATGACCGTTTGGTTCAAATAAAAATTGTAACACTGGTCAACTATCACCTAGTTCTTTCGATCATTTCGAGATAGTTTTAAATATCTACTTCGAAATATTTAAAGGTAAATGATCCAGTAACTCAAGGACTCCGACCATTACACTATGCAATTTGGCAGAGATATGTGGAAGCCACTCGCCTTCTCCTTGTGAGAGGATGTGACATTAACGCAAGGGATGATTGTGGATACAGTGCTCTGCATCTGTCAGCAGAACATGGGTAAGCAAAGAATATCTTAAAACAGATTTTTTAAATTTAGTATTCAAAAATATTCTACCATACGAAAGTATATTGTTTTTAGATGTTATCAAAAATTAGATTTGTGTTGATAAAATAATAAAATAACTTGTAAATTATTTGGATTTTTGAATTGCTTCGATATCTATCTTTTTATCATGATTTTTTAGTTACTCTGAATTGGTGGACCTTCTATTGAACAGTGGTGCAGCAGTTAACTATCGTGCAGACACAGATGAGGAGTTTCCGAGGACAACACTCTGCGATGAACCTTTGAGGCTGGCCATCAGGAATAAACACATGGTAAAATAACACTTATAAAACATTAAAATATGCTATACACGTATATAATTTGAATCTATGACCTTAATTATTTTGAGATACAAGAAGAGGGGTACAAGGTTTCTTACCAACTTCAAAAATGACTGCCCATTTAACAAATTTTGTAATTTTGTAAACTTTCATATTATAGGAATTATAAACCAGTTAAAACTATTATTATTATTATATTATTTTATTTTATTATTTTTAGCGTTATTCTCAAAATTATGTTTAAGAATAGTGGATATTACCATAGTTCTTTCCCTGTAATTTATCGATGTAAACCATTGTTTCTTTTAGGAAATAGCTAAATCACTGCTTGAGCATGGAGCTGATCCAAACAAAAGATACTTCTTTGGCTCAGAAATAAACCTGGTAAATGATCCAGAATACCTTGAACTGCTGCTCACATTTGGAGCTAATCCTGACTCCAGAGACAGAGCTGGTATGACTCCGCTGATGAAGGCAGCCAGGTTTTCACAGGTAAAACTTATTTATATTTGTATAAAAGAAAACTAAAGCATTGATTTAATTAATTCTCAACTACGAATCAACTAATATTCAAGTTCCAGAAAATTTACCAAATTTATTGGCAATAGGGAACATAAAATGTATATTATGCCTCAAATCTAAAATGCAAATATATAAATTTTAATGTTTTCAACAAAATGTTACTAGACGATACATATAGAATAATATAAGTGCAATTGAGACAACTTTTGATGATTAATATCAATTGTAATAAAAAGAATATTATCTCTTGCCATTTTCATGTCATATACACAATTTCAAGGATGTTTTTTTTTATTATTTTTGACTGAAAGCCAGACATTCAATCAAAAATAGCAGTGATAAAAGGAATATGAAAAACAATTTATGACATTTATTTTCAGGGAATGGAGTCAGTTCTCATGCTTTTAAGCCACGGTGCAGATGTTAATGCAATGACTGATGAGAGGCACGATTTCAGAACTGTTCTTCACTATGCAGTCCTATCAGGTAAAAAAATGTTTCTTCTAATATTTTTCTAATATGTGAAAATTTTATATGTATATGTCCATACATTGCAATATAAAATATTGTATTATACATACATATTGAGATGAGATGACTAAGGTTGCAGAAAATATTTAATATTATGTTCTTTAGTTAAATTTTCTGAATCGATTTCCCAAAAATGTTAGTTTGTTAAAGTAATCTGATATTGATGATGTTTTATTTAATACTTTATTCCAATTAAGTCGTATTTCAATTTATTGGTAAATATTTTGAGAATAATTCTTATTCTTTCATTGTTTTCAGGAAATATTTCTATTGTAAACCTTTTACTAAAACAAGGCGCCAAATTGAACTATGAATCTGACGATTTTTCCAAACCAAGTCCTCTCGACTTGGCTATACTGAAAGGAGATCTCCCAATAATTAAACTTCTATTGCAAAATGGTAAGTGAAAACCTCCAAATAAACTTTACAAAACGATCGAATCGTCATCGCTTCATCAATAGACAATTTTGCAGAATATTGACATGATTTTCATTGTTTGCTACCCACTTTTACGACAAAAGAAGATGCCAGTAATATTCATTTTTAGCATAAAAGATATTGTTTTTGGCTTTGAAAAGAGTTGACATTGACCTGTCTTCCTGAAATTATTTCCAATGCCAGTTATGTTCTTAATACTACTAATAAGAAGTTAGTATCAAAATTGTTTTCAATTAATCTTAAATTTTAATTTGAATTTTGAAACCTCAGATAGAGTAAAAATTTAAAACACATGTCATCTGACTGAACACTAATGTGCTTTTACTTTTTTCTATCACGGTTAAAAAGGATTGTTAAATAATAAAGATATTCGTTTATATTTTTTCAAAGAACAAATAATACATAATCCAGCATTTAAAATCTGTATATTGAGTTCGTATTTGCTTGAGAGATCTATCTACCACCAATTCGAATTAACCTATGAAACCATAATATTATAATAATACCTTTTCAAACTATAATGCAATCAAAAAAATATGATCCGATTTTTATGATTATCATGAAAATTAATTAGTAAAATGTGTTTACGTTTGTTTTGTGGTTTAATAATATCCCATTTTTTTAAGAAGCCCATAAACGGTATTTATGAAGATAAAAAAATCACTATGACTGATCAATCCCTAAAACACCATTCATCATTCATATATAGATACCATAATAACTATTAATATCGCAGCTCCTTACATGCGTTTCCAAACTTGTCTATGAAAGAAGTAGTGAAACCATTCTATCGTTAAATCCCAACAAAATATCATATTTTCAAAATTGAAAATGGCAGGCCAGCAATCATTCACTAACAATCTAACGCGCATCTCTAAATGGCCTGTCAAGAATTTCTGTTTCTACTTTCGAATAACAGTAATTGACACGTTTTCAGGCGCCGACGCAAACTACTCCAGCAATATCATTGGCTCATCTCTACATGTGGCCTGCTCTGATGGAATTTCTAATCGCATGGAAATACTTAAAGTGAGTACAAAGAGTAGTAATATGCATCAGTGTATTTTATCAAAATAGTATATAATTAAACATAAATACTCATATGCTATCAAAGTTATAAGTGTGTTTTACGACATTGCTGTTTGAGGTATCTAGCATTGATTATGAACTTAGGCAACAGCTTGTACGATTACTTGGTTGAGCATTGTGAAGAGTGAAATTAAATCGTCTTAGTAATGTAAATTCATAGAAACAGTATTCCATAAAACAATAGACATATTAATATAAAAAATCCTAAATTGCCAAATCTGATATCTGAATTACAGGAATTTCTATGCACCTATGTGGTTGATTTATTTATGTATGCGATAAAACTGTATTTCTCATAGAATTTTATGAATATAACAACGATCAAACAGTTCAACATCCTATTGATCATTTTAGTTTTCTGATAATTATTTTTTATTGATTTTCACTAATAGATGCTGTTAGCACATGGAGCAGACCCAAACTTGAAGGTTTACAATGACATCGGTGATACAGGATCACAATTAAGACCTGTACTGGCAGAATATTTGGCCAGTAACGCAGAACCCGATGAGGATATAGTTAATCTTTTACTGAAACATGGCGCCAGAGTAAGTTCTGAATAGATGTAATTTATTATATTATATTTCATTTTTATTATAAATTGGGTAGATTGTAAATGTCGAAAGTATAATAGCCTTACGAGTAAAAACACTACTGTATATATATAATTCTTGGTTTAGTTATTCAGTCCACAACTTTGCATCCTGAAACCTCTGGTGATGAGGTTTGTTCTGGTAAATTATGAGGTCAAATTTTCATGGTTGGGTAATTTTTTTTTGTTTTTCGATAAATATGCGAAGTATGCAGGAAGATAACCAGTACGGTTGAATAAATGACGAAAAGAAGTCATCTCCCTATAATTTCTTTCAATGCACCAGAAAGTAATATTTAAATGCCACATCAATTTCTAAGCTAAATTTTGAAATTAATAGGTTGTGTTATAATTTTCAATTTTTCAGGTAATTATGAAGACTCAATTTAGAGACCCTGATGGTATTCTGAATGCTCTCCAAAATGTAGTGACTCCTGAAAAAGAACACATTTTCTATTCTCTTCTGGAAGCAGCACAATCCTTTGACATGTGCATGATCAAAAGAAATAACGTGATAACACCTGAGCAAAAGAAGGCACTCATAGAAAAAGCTTCGAAACCTCTTTCTCTCAAAACACAACTGAGGCTTTACATCAGAAAATTAGTGGGTATGATGCTACCAGAGATTATAAATGAAATGGAATTACCAAAATGCCTCAACAGTTATCTTCTTTTTGACACCAGTTAAGATCGAACTCAATCAAGAATCCATGCAATTTGACTATTGAAACACCAATAGTATTTTGTTATAATGGAGGCTTTTTTTACAATGGCTACCTATTTAGGTGCATAGAGGTTTTTCCAAGATAATTTTACACGGACAATAGAAATTGAATTGCTGCAACGTGGAAAATTAATATGAGAACGCATTAGATTTGCGACATCTATAGAATGATTTTGAGTTGAATTTACTGTCACAAAATATAATATGACAACGTAGGAATTATAATATATTTCCCATATTTTTATATTGCTATGCTTTTAATCGTGCTTTTCAGTTATAAACTGTCATATTTCTATAAAATCATATAATTTAAATCACATACATCACAAAATATACTAATAACACTTTTTTCTATCAATACTCTTTGTTAAATAGCAATTCATAGATTATTTTTGCACATTATATTGTGTTATGCTTATTTTATGTATGTTTATTTTATTCTATTGTAAAAATGATATATTCTGTGATTATTTGAAAATTTGTGATTATAATTTACGCGATAGAGTAGACATCGAATTCCAATTCGTTAAATGGAATATTTTAAGAAACAAGATAATTTTTTGGCAACTTAAACCAAAACTATAATATTAAATTGCTCTTCAATAATAGACAGTTGTTATACTTACTAAGAGTACACCTAGAGATGTATATTTTTTGAAAAATTTGAAGCACTTTCTGCGTGATTTTATTTGACTAAATGGGGATTCGTGGTTTAATGCTTTATCTTATCCAAAAAATATCGGATATCCTGTAATTATTCTTTAATAACATTACTGCCCATCATAAAGCAGTGAACTAATTCTGAATGCCAAGACTAGAATGATATGCTTTTGTACTGTAATCAGACGCTCCAATCCATATGTAGTACACAAATGTTTTAAAAATTAGCTGGCAAAATTCTCATAAAATATGTTGACACATTTAAGAGTACAGACACAATTCTGCATCCGATCATATGCTGCGAAAATTTGTATTTCTTGATCTAATTAAAATATTGATCGTTTCATTAACTATTAGATACATCTGAAGACATTTTCGAAAAAGTTAAGATATTATCATATTTATCAGTGGACCCACCCTTTATACGTACAGTTTATTGTTCCATCTTGGTGGATTAGCTTCCATTTTTTAAACACCATTTATAATTTACAGTGTGACAATTCATTTTCGTATTAACTCAACTGAAGTATAATTTTAAACTATAAATTAATTATCTATCAATTCACAGTACTTTCTATTATATTCATAGAGCAAAATTTATTTTATTCATGAAATACATTACATCATGTATTTCCTAGTTTTTTTAAATTGTGGCTAAGGAAATTTTAAATCTGTCATGTAATTACACTTCTAACTCTAGGCGCCCTCTTCATATTATGTGAAAATATTTAAATTTCTTAGTAATGTTGACTTTTTAGGTTAACGATTAAATTATAAAAGTTGAAAACTAAATAATTGCAAATAACAATGATAATTGAGAAAAAATATTCTCACATGAAAAGTGACAATAGTTATTAATATTTTTATTTATAGATATGTAATGTTAATCACCCATATTTACTAAAGTCTGATTGTATAGACTTTTTTAGTTAGTATTGAGTTTGAAATGTCCAATTTTTCATTCATTTTTTTAGAAATAAGAAGTTATGTATCACTAAAATATCTCTTCAGCAGACATATAGCTGCTGATAGACTATGAATAATTTTTATATTAAATATTATGTTGAAAAAAAAACAGTGTTTTATTTCACATGTAAAATGTACTTTTAATTATTCGGTTACGGGTTATCCGTGCCGAATGTTGAAATTATGTTTATTGTAAAGTGTATTATGGCAATTTTTTATAATTCAAAAATACCTTTACTTACCCTTGAATATGTAAATGCAGTAGGTAAAAATAAACGGTAGTTCGGTAATGATAAATTATCCATATTTCAATATTTGACAAATTTCGGATCATCTGTCCCGTTCCTCCTCAATAAAATGTTATTTTTTTGTTTCTATCAAATATACTTCAGGCAAGAAGGAATTATGCACGCTTCAGTGTCAGAGGTTGGAAATTTGGATTTTAAAAATCTAAAAATGCAAGACTTGAACAATCATCTGACAACCAATTCTTATAAAAAATCTGTCAAAAATACGTCTTCACATTGCGGAGATCCACTGTGATCATCTTCACGCTGTTGGGCAGACATTCAACACAGGCATCTGGGCAAGCAATTGATAACACTGCTTTAACTGTGAATGTTATATGAGTATGATATTTTTATAAAGTATCTAAAAGGAAGTGATAATGGGACATATTAATATATTTATTAGTAACAACATTTTTTTTATATAATTTATTAATCAAAGTGTACAATCTATTCAATGTTTATTTTACACTTTTAATAGCTCATTCAACTGTATATAAATATATAATATATTTACAAGTTAGGTATATCCTTATCACATCAAATGATTTGTGATTGATGAACAATATAGGTAATGAAATAAAATATTGATACAATAAAAAGACTTTCGTTTCTTCCATACAATTCTCAGTTCATCTCAGTTTTAAAAAGTATAAGAAAATATTGATATAACATAAAACTGGTACAAGTCTACAGCCTACAATTCAGCAAATCCTTGACAAAAATCAAAAGAGTTATTGATTAAATAAAAATTACATTTATTATAGATTGATGATTATTTTGAAATCTAGATAATTGATTTCTGTAATAAAATAAAAAAAAAATAGTTTCACGAAAATCGGTTTTTATTATTATTAAATGAATAATTAATTTTATTTTTGAAAACATATAGATTAGAATTTTATCTTATTCAATTAAGAAAAATATTATTTTGTTAAAAACAACATATGTTTTAAAATAGCAATGACTATATTACTGAATTTAATTTTTCAAAAATTCATGCATGATAGATGTAAAATTGTTGATAAACCATGGGGACACATTGAATAACTATTTCAAAGATAAAATGTATTGAGCAATGAGCAAATCATGTTGATTTTGTTAATAATAAAACAAAAACGTTTTGTTTCTACATGTATTTTGATTTCAATTGATTTGGGATTGAACATGGAATTGCTGAGAAGCCACGTTAAAAGACTTGCACCACAAAAGCTTGCATTCCACAACTAAATTAAAATAATTCATAATATACAGATAAATTTTAGTCTAACTTACTTATCGACATACACAACGAATATCATTGTGACTCAAATACAAAAATGCGACACCATTACTCTATTGATTAAAATTCACAGAATTGTAGCTTATGGTTCATTTATAAAAAAATCGGCTATGAAATATACAGATTCTGATTAATTGGGACACGTGGAGCATTCAACTTAAAGCCTGAAAATTTAATCATCATAACGATTTTAATGGTTGAAATAAAGCACACCTAAAATAGTTATCATTTACCAAATAACACATATGATGAAATCAAATCTGGTACATATATAATTGGGGCTAGTAAAAATATATTATATATTGTCACAATATTCGATACAAATGGTTTGATCATGCGTAAAATAGCTACACTATTGGAATATGTGTATCTTATCTGGTCTATATTCCGAGAATTCTTTGTGCCCAGTGAACACAATGTCATTTATGTCAATGAGAAGTAGTAAATTATAAACAGTAACATTCTTGATTCGCTTCTATTCTTCAATACAAACAAATGACTGCTCCAATTATCCAACTGATGTTCTGATTTACCAAAATATACTTTGTTCTAAGTGTATACGTAAAAAATAATATTCTGTTTCCATGGAATTCAGACTATAAAATTTGCAGAATAAGTCGCAATGATGTTGGTCCGTAGTGTCGATAACTTTTGAGGTGTCAGAAAATGCTATATTTTGAAGAAATGACATAGAATATTATTCAATTCAAGTGTAATTAAATCACAATTTTTCATAATGCTACATTTTCAAAAACCTGTGTATCTGTGGCATAACTTTCCAAAGTAAAATTATAAACTATTATTAGCATGGAAAAACAAAATTAAGAGTTTAAGTACATTACACAGAAAAGGATAGACCACAAGTAAATTATTGATACTTTAAAATTATAATAATCCAAAGACATTTTTCAGTAGAAATTTAGATTAATTATTCTAGTCAAATTTATTTTCATGAAGTTTATATACTATTGACACCTCAAGACTGTATATTTTTCTCAAAAGTTTAAGTTATGATTCAGTTAAAAAATAAACTGACTTATGTTAAAACTAAAAAAATAATAAGCCATGATATCAGTTACATAATGTAACTCGCTAGTTTTAAAAAACATATCTAATAGCCTTCTCATTTCCAATTAGTATACGAGTTGTATCATTTCCAAACATTTCATAATTGAAACTATAGATGTATAAAAAATAACAATATTGTGTTTATTTCGTGATTGTTAATAATGCATTTAGCATGCAAACTAACTATCAGGCAGCCGCAAGATGGACAACATTTTAACCAAATAAGTAATAATTTGTAAACTTTTGCTGCCCATGTCTTTCTCGAATTTTTTAACACCTAGTAGAACATATAAAGATATCTGCATAAATAGTTTAAGCAGATTTTTTCATGTCAACTTATATTTCCAAAATTATAATCCGGATAAAATATTTTTTTGTAATTAAAATCTGGATATTATCTATAGTTGTTGAGATAAACTAAATGCATCTGAAAATGAAGTCGGTTGTAAATCAACAGATAAATAAGAGAATTTGCTGAAAACTCAGTGTGTTGTAAGATGATGCTTATGAAATTGCTTTGGGATATTTGAATTAATAAATTAGTCTTTCAAATATTTTGTAAAAAATGACAAAATAAATATATTATTGTACAATCATATTAATGGTATGTAAATTCCTAAA
>JAGVSQ010004787.1:0-18740 GCA_022683975.1 Rhyacophila evoluta | reverse complement strand
GGTTTAACTTATTTAATTATAATGAATATCATTAGGAAATATAACAATACTTAATTAATTATAAAATAGCCTGTTATACAGAAGTTTATTTTTATTAGAGGCGAAAGCAAATCGTCGCGAGTAACGACTACATGAAAACAGAACGATATAATATTTATTCAAGGATTATTGAAATATTTCATTTTTTAAAACATTTCTAATCTATAATGTAATCATTTTTGGTATGCCTGTACACGTGCAATAACCCGAAAGCTTTATATCGAGCGTGGAAAAGCGTGGAGGGGGGGATAAAAATGCGCGGAAAGCCAGAAATAGATCGATGGGTTTCGGAAGCGGGAAAAATTAAACGGCCACCATATTCCCGGAAGTGGGAGCTGTCGTTCCGCGGATATTAACCGCGTGCAGACCTTCGAAAAAAGAACTCAAAACAGCGGGAAATTATTGAAATGAAGCTGTTTATGTCAGAGGCTGTGTTCTATAACTGAAAATTAACGAATGATTTTATTTTTGGATCCCCCGTTAATTTTCACGACAATCGACGCCGTTTTCGGAATTGTATTTTTTGAAGGGTTTCAATTTGATTGTAACAATATTTACACAAGCGGAAATCGGCGTTTTCATTTTGAAAGAAAAATACAAACGATTTAGCTCTCTCTGTCCATAAAATATAATAAACAAACGTACTTTGTTGACTTAGATAAATGTTTAATTGGCGAACAGATTAAAAAGATGATTAGTCCGTCACATTCAAGCGAACGTTCGCGAACATTCAAACGGAATTGCGATATGTATTCACCAATACTCACTATACAGCGGTCACCAAACTTTCATAGTATATAGACAACTAAAATAAATTATTGAGCAAACGGTTCTCTCACACGATCGTTTGAAATAGCAACGTATTGAGGTGACAATTATCAGCGGTCCTGTATTGGTAATGAACAGCAAGACGAATCAGACTTAAATGAAACAGCTAAATAAACACGAAAATTGCAACGCCCAAATTTCTTCGCGAACCAAGACATTTACTTGACTTCAAAATGACTATATTTACCCCACCAAAGCCAAAAAGTTTTGTATTTTGTAGTATATTCACTACTGTCTGTGATGTAATGTGTCTAGTCTAGTAGGTTCTTATTAAATATTATTATGAATTTCTCCTTAATTTGATCTGTTATCTGTAAAAAATGCGGGAAATTTAGCACTCTAAATGGGACTTTTTCCATGCATATGTAGACGTGACGCCTTCCAGAAAGCTGGAATCTCGACTAACCAGAGTTTAGGCTTTCTGGGAACATCCACAGCGTGTGTCCCAACCACTAGTATTAATTATATGACGAATTGAATTTTGCAACACCTTCTTCTTCTCTTATATTCCCTCCTTATGTGGAGTGGATGTACGTCATCCACATGGAACCTCCAGGATTCTTCGTCAATCTCCAGTCATTTCACCTCCAACATAATACCAACAAGCCTAAACATTGCTAAACAAATTTTTTGAATAGTACCCGACAAATATCATCGGACACACTGGAAAAAGAGAAATGCTTAATTTCTGAAGACATCCACAACACCATGTAACGAATCATGGCACCTGACAAAGACTAAAGAAAAAACATAGACTGGACTTTGAGAACAGATGCCAGCGTCGAATACAGTGGGTTAGGTGAAATGATTTCATTAGGAACACGGGGTTCCATGACAACTGCACACATCACAAGTGCTCACATGACATCTGCGCACACATTGCTCACACTACCACAGAAATACATATTAAGACATTTAATACTTAATTTACGTAATTATAGTATAGGTAGATTTCTATTTCAATGATACCTGCCTATACTATAATTAGGTAAATTAACTGTAAAATGTCTTAATATTAATGTCTGTGTTAGTGTGAGCACTTCAATGTGTGCCGTTGTATGGTTACCGGAACACGGAGATAAGGGAACGGACGAGGCACCTCTTCATGCAGCGGCTCTGAAACTAGCTAGGGCACGTACTACAGATACCACAGGATAGCCTGAACTATGTTTGTATTTTCTTCTGATCGGTGAGATTCCGGCGGGTATCATCCATAGGACGTACTCGGCGGCACCAATGGATGATGCTGGCATGACCTGGTAGAATGCAAGACGGCTGGAGAATCCACCTGTCAGGTATATAATGCATGTAGAGAGCAGATATGTCAGATTAAAGAAGAATATTGAAAGCAGGGACAAATAAACGTATCATCTATGACCGGTATTAACATATGTACAAAACAACACAATACACGAGTACAGATGTAAATATTAATCTAACTCTGGACAGGAAATACGGATAGCACCTGTACGGCGCAATAGCCTTTAATGCCTTATTTTTAAGGGCGGCTTCCGTGCAACAAGTAGCAAAGGGCTGATTGAGCCATCTCTGTCAAGCGATTAATCACCTTTATTTAGTTAAATGGATTATGTACACAAACAAAACAACATACGAGCATTTCAAATTATTCAGTTACATGTATGAAAAATACACACGCCCATTTGTAAGCAAATGTACATTCAACTCTAACACGGAATGACACATTTTCGTTCCTGGTATTGTAATTATTTTTTTAAAGAAAAACATTTCAATTTCACTATTATCGACGATAGAAAGGCAAATTAAGCGCTGGCACAAAAAATGTGTATTAAATGATTTTAGGCCAAAGAAAAAATATTAAATAAACACAACCTTTTTGAAGTGCATGACAACTAAAACTGACGTTGTAATTTACCCAATCTGATATTAATTTATCTTTAAGAAAAACCAATGAAATTGGTTTGAAGTCATTTTTACGGATTACAACTTTCACAGACAGAAAATAAAAGTTAAATATAAATATTAATTCAGCATTTCAATCTTACATCCTTTTGTTGGCGTCGATTTAGTTGTATACATTTTAATTATCGAAAAAAAACTATTTTGAAACGACTGAGGGTTACATTCTTTTTCCTTTCCATAATTCATCTAACCCTAATTCCGTATATTAGTTACGCCATGAATACGCCCGCAAATGGATGAGAAAACGTTTCAGATAAAGGAGAAAAGTATCATCACAAACATTTTTTTACCATGTCCGCTCCGAACGTAGAGCATATGGTTATCTAGTGTGAAATTTACCGCTCCGTAAATGGAGTATATACATTTCCGCACTGTCAAGACATGCATATTATATCACAAGAACTAAACGTCAGTCAATCGCTAAACCTATTGGCTATCCGATTCCGCGATTTTTTAAATCTAGTAACCGTGAGAATCGAGCCCGCAACATTCGGCTCCGAAGCAAACACGCTAACCTATACAAAACCATGTCACGTAAAATTAAAATTTAATATCATCATTACCATTCTATAAAATTGAGCTCTTCCAAAGTAAATGATAATCAAACTATTAAGATAAAAACCACCAAGAAAAAAAAACGAAAAATTGCTTAAACCGATGTACGAAATGTATCTGTGTTCACTAGATTTGATATAGATTAAGCTCGAGTTAAGCGAACTTTATGCATATCGCCACACATTTTATGGGGATTATCTAGGATTATGTTTTATGAATACAAATCAAACAGCTAATAAAACAAAGCTTAACTCGTACATAATATATGTGCACAGAATCGGGACACGGAAATCCACATTGCCATGGCCTCATTCATATTTAAGAAAACAGAATGTGCCAACTTAACAAATTAATCCCATGATTTTGAAATGCGAAGGATAAATCTATTTTCAATAATTTATAATCGACAGTATATTCTCCATACCGTCGCTTAATACGTGCAATTTAAAAAAAATTATAAATGCCAAACTGTGTTCCCTATGGTATGAGCGATTACTTGACAATCGAACAATAAACTTCACAGGTCTAAATACGAAAAATAACGGACTTATATAATATATTCTGCAGTGTACGTTTCAAAGCCTTATGAAACTATAAAATTTTCTTATGACGTTTTTTCGATATATTTATAAATAAATACGGAATATGCATGTAGTATGATGCAACATGATTTCATTATTAGGCTATTTCCAGTTAAAAGTGTAGTTAGCAACCTTGCACTTTAATCCATCGATGTCATCTCTCCGACTCATCTATAATTTAGTTTAATTAATGACGACGTTCAATTTTTACCCATCAATTATTCTCCACTATGGATCCCTATTTCCGACCCGAGTTTCGTCTTTCTAACTATAAATTAAAATGACGACCAGTTTTGTAAGTAGGGTGGGTTTCAACTCGAACCTCACTTCAGATCACACATCGTATCAAATACGCAAGATACTATAATAATTTCAAAACTATTTTAAAGGTGTAATCTCTTGTACGGCTTGCCATTTGACGCCAAGGTTTCGCCTTTCGTCTTTTTCACAACGCGCATACGTAAACTATCCATGTGAATACATATATTAACAGAAAAATATGAGCCTTATTTGTATATCGACAAACTATAGCAATTAATCTTAATGAGGCTACATACGCACAAGTTTGCATGCACAATCATTTGTGCGACCATTATTTTTTCCCTGAAAACGGTACATCTACTAACTTTAAGTAATGCTACGTGTAGTTGATATAAACTATTAGACCGGCCATTGACAACATACAATGAAATAAAAAATAAACCATTAATTGATATGGGATGCTTCCATTATTAATATTGCTTAATATTAACATGCTCGATTTGGCCAACAAAATGCACTGTGGGGTTTGCAAGTTAATTGTTTATATTACAAGACGAAGTTAAAATAGTGATTGAAACAATTATATTATTTGAAAAATATTGGTAATAAAATATTAAACGATATGAAAAAACCAGTAAACTTATTCAATCGATAATTAGCAATTTTAACTAATGTTAGAGAGACTCGAGTCTGAACTGAATTAAAAGTATTTATATTTAATTCATAACTCTTTTTGGGAGGTTAACGGAAACAATGAAATAACAGTGTTATAATATCGTAAATTACTTAACATAGTCACCGTATATTTATGATCGTTTATGTATACTTGCTCAAGTTTGCATGAGCGTGTGTAGCCCCCTTTACGTAGTTGCTAATATCTGTATAATTAATATCTGATGCGTTTAATGTAAGTTGATATTGAATATTGTACTGAGGAAATTATCTATCATTAATACATCATTATCATTAAAAAAGTGAAATAGAAAAAAGTATACTAACAAGTTTATTTATATTTCATAAAATATTTTCCATTTAGAAATGTAGATACTAATGGGCATACCATTACATGCATTCATACTATACATTATTAATTCAAACTATCTACACATCATGACATACAAAAATAACGAGAGATCAAATTAAATATATTAAAAAACATAGGAGAAACAAAATAATCAAAAATAAAAGTAAAAAGTAAAGAAAGCATTTTAGAATGAAGAGTGAGTTAGATATATCATAACCTAAACATTTACATATTTTTTAAACCATATTCGCTCCAAAAGTGGAGTGTATGGATCTCCAATAGGCATTTAGTCCTATATTTTTTAAATCCGGCAGATGTAGGAATCAAACCCGCATTCGCCTATCTACGCTACCGGGGATAAATGTATGTAACATTAATCTATACACAATCTCACTCAGGTGGAAGATATCAATCGCTGAACAGCATGATAGTGTGAGAAATTAATAACCGTCGTAAAGTTGATTATTATTATATTGTTCCTATTGCATTCTCAGGCAGATAGATATTTAGTCTCCCCGGTAGCGTAGTTGGTAGCATGCGAGCATTGCAATACGGGGAATGCTGGTTCGATTCCCTATCTGTTGGATTTAAAAAAATTAAAGATATAGGGCTGGATGCACATTGGGTTGAACAATTGTCTGACAAACAATTCTCGTGTAATATAATATGTCAAGATGTCTTCACATTGCGGAGATCCATATATTTCACTTACGGAGTGGATATCATCACACTGTGTAAATCCATATCCTCCACTTTCGGAGCGAATATGATTTAAGAAGAAGAACGTACTTATCTCAGGACGAGATAGTAAAATGAATATTGAATACAAGAACGCCGCATTTACGGTATTAGCGGTGATATAATAAAAACTGGGTTAGGCAATAGAAACGCCAGCGTGTTGGCATCGTGTCAAAAGCTTCCCTGGTCAGAGCTCGCTGCGCAAAGCCTTCGGGGGCGTCAAATTGAAATTCTAATTCATTTAAATGACGCCCACAACAAACCGATTACGACAATGGGACGCTTCTAAAGGGGGATAATAAAATGGAAAAAAACGCGCGAATACTGCCAGCAAACTGTAGAAAACATTTTTCACACACAACGTTCTGCAGCATTTCTATATTTTAAATTAATTAGACAATTTTATATAAGTTATGGGCATAGCATCGTGCAGGCACCATGGCTATATATTTTACATCGGAATTGTAACTGAAAAAAAAGACAAATCGAATTTAACACTTAAACTTCGGGCTGTTTTTGGCAAAATCGCCTAACGTTTGCAAAAATTAACATAGTGTCTAAACGAATTAAAATAAAATAAAGGTATTATATTATCGCCACAGCTTATATAATTATCACTTAAAACTAAGATATTGGTAATTTGAAATGTTTGAGAAAAAGTATAATAGAATTGTCATCGGCATTAACGAACTCATTTTAAATTTACGAAAGAGTTTAAAATGTTTTATCCGAACTGAAAACTAAATTAAGCCAAAGAAGTCGATTTCGGTCGAAAGATTATATTCTAGGTTAGGATATCCCTAACATACTTGTAAATTGATACGATGAATGATGAAATTTACGAAATATAGAGCGAGAAAAATTTATGGTTTTTTTTATGAAAATGTAGTAAAAAGACTATAGTTGGCAGACAAAATATTTAATGGATGAAGCACGGAACGTTCCAAGTCTAGCAGATAATCGCTAGAGAACATAACCACGTAATATTACAGGTCCCGCAGGTCAAGTGTTAATATTTTTTTCTTTGTTTCGTGCCATATCCCTATATGTACTATCAGTTGGTGACATAGTGCCTCGAGGATTCTCACGTTGTTTGTTTAAGAATTTGCTTTTTAACTAAAACTCTTTAATCCTATGGATAATACCCGACGGTCTTCTATAATGCCACCGGTAGGAAGACAAAAACAAGCAGGATTCAAGCTTTTCGGATCTGCAGCAGCTATTCCATGTACAGCACCGTTACATCATGTTCATCGTGACAGGAAGCTATAGATAAAAATTGACATGTGCATCGAATAAATAACCACTGGGAAGATATGTATTAATGTGTCAATAGTTCACTTATAAGCATCATTTTCTGGAGTGAAAAACTGATATAAATATTATGTCAGTGTACTCCGGGTGTATAAGCACAACATACTATGAAAATATAATGAAATGATTCTAGGAAATGCCAAAATTTAAAATACAATATCATGGTATACGGAAAGGGTAAGTCCCTTGACATAAGGTTTGTTTTATTCTATGCAAAGCTCCAACAAAACAAAACCTGCGGTCACAGATCGACCCTTATTACGGGGAACTCTCGAAAACTGCTACGAATCGTAACGAGCTTTCACGAACGGCTACGAATCCCAAACCGTCTACGGCTCTACGCGTAGTGGTCCGAGTTTTCATTAAAATTTAAAGGCTTATTATTTGCCAGCCCTTAATCTCCACAAAGGGAGAATAGGAAAAGCCGGAGTGGAAGTAAAAATTGTGGGCCTGCATCTAATTATGAGCGTTCGCTGGTATGACTCCGAGAAGAATGGCGAAAGGTCGAGTATGCACGCCACTTCAACATTGGCTTATCCTAGTGAATTTAAAAATTAAGAGGCGTTTTCATTATGTATTATTATCATCACCACGATAAAGCTTTTTTGTTTGTTTGAAATGTTATTCGGAGCATCAACATAATTATTCATTTTTTAAATACATTAAGAATAAAGCTTGTGTTTCATATGCCCAACATGATTTTAATTTATTACTTCACTTAAGAAAAACCAATACTATTGATGCAGTGGAAGTCCTGTTTCCTGGTTGTAAAATTTCAGAGGCCGTCGTTTTTTAAAGCTTAAAGGTTAAATTTATATACCACTTCGGCATTTGTAGCTTACGTCCTTAATTTTGATAAATCGCGTAATAAGCTGTATATATCGTGATTATCGAAAAACACGATAATTACGCCCTTTCATTTAAATTCATAAAATGGTGCACGGAGATAACCAAGCTGACTCTAGACCACTTCAGTAGCCAATTTTTTCAGGCCAGGGTGGTTTCATCGCTAAGCTGTTTCAGTTTGGTCTTGTTAAACAACCAAAATGTCCTTGTGACTGACCAGAACAGGATCTGTGGGAATATTTAAGAATGTGGACGGAACGGAAAGTCACTTGAGTCAGTCCAACTAGCTGTTGGACCCATCGGGCGAATTTCATTACTTTTTAAAAAATTGCAACGTCAAGAAAATCGCTTCTCAATATCAGAGCTCCGGGATACGCCTGATTAAGACTAGATGTAATTACGGAGCGGGTAAATAGTGGCCACACTAGGTAGTCATTTTGTCTTCTATAGTCGGTATCTTATTAAAACTGTTTATTGGACGAACATTAATTCGAATGCCAAACATTCACGGTATTACGAGAAATAATATTAAATGTTTTGAAGGATGTAAACAACAATGTATTGTGAAATATATCTGAATCTATTGCACTAAAAGCTAATGAGGTATGAAAACTATATTTGAATAATACAGCAATTGATGCGTACAATTTCTTGGAAGGGTCAGACGTATCAAACGCACAGCGAACAATGTGGGCAAAACTGAAGTTGAAAGACAAACATGCCCGCATATTAAAATATACTGCACAAAGCGACGGTACATAATGCGAACTCGATATTCATGTTCCTAGGAAGTTACTACATTAGGAAAGCTCCGGATAAAATACAACCACGCGGCTTAAGGGTTAAAGCTTGCGTCGTAAGTTTAAACTTTAATGATAAAACTGATAAATGTAAATGACCGGGAACTAATAACTCATATGTTCCACTCCTTATTTACCCTACATGGATACGGTTAGTGATTATTTCAAATATCAATTAGGGGCATAAAACATAATTTATTAGCATATCTGAACGACGATCATATGGGTATCTATAATATAGCTATTTATGAGCGATATGCGCAGGCACGTCATATACTCAATTCAATTCATTAAATACACTAATTTTCAGATACTTAAAATGTCAACACAACAGCGACAGAGCATAGTTTATCTAGTGTGGCAGTTTTCCGTTGAAGCTCCAGCGCCAGTTAGGCCACCATGAAGTTATTAGAATTTTTTATGATTATTCGGAAACACTTTATTGAATTTAAATGCGTATTTTTTAATTTTATTGTATGATTTGTGATTCGGAAAAACATCACAGCGTGGAAGGGTTTGAGTATATTTTAAAAAGAACAGAAAGTAAAGTTCTACTTTGTTAATGTAATAATGTTTATGGTATGCTAAATGCAAAATAAATACCTTCGTTAAGCAGCTACTAGACAACGTTTGACGTCGACGATAAATATTTATAAAATAAAGGTGACGAACATTTTGTAAGCCTTCAAAACGAGGAAAGATAAAAAAGGTAAAAATAACTGACAGCAAACTTCTAAAAAGCATGCTAACTAACAGGCCGGGTAAACTTTTAATTAGGTCTATGTTTTGTAATTTTAAAAGCTCTCTGCTCCTATTTTAAATTATAAAAATATTGTTTGCCGAGTTTTACTCTGCAATTATTTGAGCTTGCGAAAATGGAAAATTAATGACATCTTATCACGTTAATAAAGCTTTGGAACAAAGTATCGAACGGATGCTTTTAAATATTATACAAGTAATTACAGGCTATCAACACAATTAAGCGCAGTTTTTTCATGGAGGGGTAAAATGCAAAAATGCCACAGTTTCTTCAGAAAATAAATTAAATTCGTTACTGGTATAATAACTGCAATACTTTTCTACAACTAACACGTGAGTTTGAATGAAGTGTCATAAATTATACACATGAGGGTACACATGTATTTATGATAACTATAATATACTTGACTTATTTTAATTATTTTGTTACGGTTTTGACCGTAACAAAATACATTGTTTTCGTACATTGAACAACAGTTTAATAAGCTTTATACAGTATTATAATTTTCAATGTCGTAAGATTCGTTGAATAGCTATTTTTATGTTGATAAAATAATCTGAAAATTTACAAACTTTGCTAGAAAATTATTGAACCTAATTTTCTGCGTGACTTTCATACCCAATTTCTTCCACTACTAAACGCCTATAAGCGTAGCTACAATCATTCTGGATATTAAAAACTCCTATCGGCGTTCTATTCAACGTGTATTTGGATTTATTCAAAATCAAACAAGCACTAAATGAATGTAGCATGACAATAAATCATATTATCGACATGATGTCACTTCAATTTGATATATATAAAATATATCGATCCTATTTATGCAAAAGGTATTAACCCTCAGTTTATTAAAGTGTTTTTATTTAAGAATCACAATGTGCTCAACTAAATAAATACATGTTCTATCAAGAGGAATCAAGAAGCAATTGCCGAATTATCAAAATTCACCTTTAGATTTTTAAAAACTAATAAACTTGCACGCAGAAAATTATGGCATTAGTGGTATATGAGGGCTAATACGTTTTGCTTAAACATGACATATACGGTACAAAGACTCAAAAGCTGTATGTGTCATAGATTCTTAACAATTAATTAAAAATATATAAGCTAAATTATCGGCAAATTAAACAACTTAAACAATTATCGCTACACCTGGGATATTTTACAACGTTTTGGACGAAACTAATGCAATGAATTGGCCACAGCTCACTGGATCCACAAGATTAACATTGAAATTAAATAATTTTCATGCATTTGAAGGATTTGAACAGACGACCTCTGACGCCAAAGAACACGTGCTTACAAATCGGTCAGTATTATAATATTAAGGCATCTTTAATATCGCTCAAAAATAATCTAATAGCTAAGCGAAAACAGTATACGGAAAACGTAGAAAGTAAGGTAAAAAAATAGGTATTAAATTTTATTCAGTCACAATCCGGTGACAAACAGAACTTGGCACATTAATAAAAGCTTTCATGGGTGGCTTTGGGGGTGCCAAAAAATCCCTTCGAAAGTCATAATAACAACATGTTTACGTGTTTACTTAAATTTATCAGATTTCTATTTATAATCCCGACACGTTTTTTGGGACAAGTTGTTGGGTAAAACGGATTACTTATCACAATCAGATCGGCGTGATGAAATTTGCAAGATTGCCGGCGTGGTGGAGCGGACTTACCTGTGGACAAAGAAATGGCGCGATTAATTAAAAGACCTTGATAAGGTATGTAAACAATATTAAAATACAGGCGGTAAAATATTTTCACGGAATAGTGCGCTCGTGAAATTTCAACAACAAGGCAGCTAGCTAATTTTCCGAGTTATTAACTGCTTCAATGCGACAATTTATTTATTTTATAAATTCAATAGCTTAAAACATTAGAAATTATCGTTTAAGCCACTTGGCGAATTCTGGGCATACGGTATGATTTCTTTCGAAATGAGAGGATAAGAGAACGGACCATGCAGCCACTTATCACTGACAAAGTGAAGCTGCGACGCTGGATATGGCTCGGCCACGTATT
The DNA here is from genome assembly GCA_022683975.1 of Rhyacophila evoluta. NCBI lineage: Eukaryota > Metazoa > Arthropoda > Insecta > Trichoptera > Rhyacophilidae > Rhyacophila > Rhyacophila evoluta. Next base: position 7,026 of record JAGVSQ010004787.1, on the reverse strand, counting down.
GCGGATGCCTCAAGAGTCTGAAGATGGCCTGTCTACTCTTTGAGCCGACCGGTCGTCGTCGTCCTAGAAGAGCGCTAAATACCATCTATGGAATGTATTCGGAGAAGTTACGGGATGCAGGGGTATGACCTGGGAGGATGCAAGAATATTGGCGGGCGACAGGGATTCATGGTGGCAGCACGTGGTGTCCATATATATACTCCACTTGGGGAATGAAAATGGAAGAAGAAGAAGATGTATATTCAGTGTATGAAATTCATTCGTAAATTTTTTTTTTTTTCCATTTTTTGATGATTACTGAAGGGATTAAAGCAGACTTAGCCAACTCAAATTACCCCACGGGCCGCATTGAATTCATTTAAAATGGCAAAAAAGAAGACCCCACCTAAAATAAGAGGCATATAAAATAATAATCATATGTGTCATACATGGACAAAATTAATGTTTCATATACTACATAGGTTTTCGTCTCACAATAACATTGAAAAAATACCTTTCTTCTATCACCCTAGTAAAGTCATTTAAAACTTTTTTAATATCGTTCGAAATGTTAATAAATTATCTGCAGGGAAAACAAAGTTTGGAAAGTTTTTTAGATCGATAAGAAACCCTAACGATAAACTACTTATTGAAACACAGTGTTTCTTAAAATTTAAATATTGACGTCCTTAAATATTCGAAGTGCGTACTTACGCATCGCTAGGTAGAGGAGTAAGCCGCATTGTTGCATACAATTTACGAAGGATCAATCAATACCCGTAAAAACAATGAGTTAAGATACATATTCACCCTGAGGAACTCCGCTTTTGAAGGGAAAATGATTTTAAACGTGGATTTTTGTAGTATAATATTAATTTCTATTCGAGATTAAGCTACTTATTATAATTAAACAAGACAAAAACTTTATGTATACATATTATGTCTCCCCGGTAGAGTAGTTGTTAGCGTGTGCGCCTAGTAATCCGGGGAATGCGGGTTCGATTTCCCATCTGTCGGATTTTAAAATCCAAAAATCCGGGACTGGATGCCCATCGGGTTGAGCAACTGTCTGACAAACAATTACTGTCACAAATAATGTCAAAATGTCTTTACATTACGGAGATTCATATACTTTCGGAGTGGATATCTGCACACTGTGTAGATATCCATATGCTCCACTTTGGGAGCGAACACTTAATATTAAAAAAAAAAAGATATTATATCCATAATCTGTATTGATATAAAAAAAAATTTAATGATTTTAATGTACAACACAAGGATTCACTGTTTTCACAGTTATATATTATAAACCTTTAAAAATATTTCAGTAACTCTCATCTCTGGTGCATTTGTTATTACAAATTTATTTGGATATTCTCAGTAAAACGTTTCACGTTCATTACATTTTAAAATACGCTTAAGGGTGTGAAAAGTTGGCGAGCATAGGAAAAATATTACGTTACATTATACATAGTATAGTAGCTGTATTAAATATTCACTATTAATGCAACTATGTAATCGTTATTTTTTTGCAAATCCCACACATATTGAAAACCATCGTTTCAAGTAACTGGCGAAATCAACTGGGAGTTTAAAAGAGCTCTGTACCTTTTCAATATTTACTATTAGTGAGAGAAGAGACTGGGCGAGCTTAAAGTTTTCAAACGATGGAACAATGAAAGTTTGCGCGAGAGATTACCGAAAGTTCTAAACAGTGCGCGCACAACGTTTTCCTTTAAGATTTAACAACTTTTAACTTGAGTCTTTATGTATTTATTAATAAGCGTGTAAACAGTGCATTGTTTACTAAAGTTAACATCAAATTAGTCTTTTTATCTGCACGATTTTATGTATTAAATTTCAAATTCACAAACAGAAATCAGATTTAAAATCATTTCTCGAAATTCATGAGATTGAATATCGCTTTAAAAAGTATGTCTTCTTCATATTTTTATCAATAATGGGTCATTTTTTTATTATGCTACGCCCATTCCGAAATTGCATCATATGAAACTCAACAATGTGAAGATCACATCACTTGCCAGTATGTTGGACAATGTATTTTTTTTTTAATTATGCAGTCGTGAAATTCGAGCCCGCAACTTCAAAGCAAAAAAATATATAGAAAATGGTTATGATTCAGGTATCTAAAGTGACCAATAAAAACTGTCGGCATACAAAGCTTTGACAACTCATTGAAGTAACTTTTCCTGAAAAAGCATTCTTGGCATAATGTCAAGTTTAAACGGAAGTTTAGAATGTGCCGAGCGCTTTTCATAATAGTCAATATTTTGAATTATTTTGGTTCTTCGATCGAAATATTCTACGTTGGAAAAGTAAATATTTTCAATGAAGAATCAGACCATTAGCCTGTTTTATAATTTTCAAAGTTGCAACATTCTTTGATAATTGCAATGAATCATACAGAAATGTTTTATAGAAATATTGTTTATTACAGGAAATATATAAATTATAGTACTCGATTTGCTGTATTTTAAAATCATAAATCAATGCAATTATAACAAAGCTCTAATAATTTATAAATATTGAGCATTTCTCATTCGATATTTGGCATTGGACTGCCAGAAAAGCATCTAAGTCGATTTTTCACAGTAATGAATTCAAAGAGAGATATTCTTAATAACACTACAAAATATCTTGAAGCATGGAAACAGCTGCGCAACAATCGATATTTCTTTCATATATTTAAATCTAACATACCAAATGTATCATTATGTACTCTGTGTTACAACGTATATAATTTCATTGATTGATTTACGATTTGTTTGAAATTCTGAAAACTGCATTTTCATATTTATAGCAAGCCATAAAATAAACTATTTCAACATAGCCAAACGTTAGAAGAGTATATTTTAAAGTACTTGCGAAACAGTACAATTATGTAAGCAAACAGTGAATAAAATACAGGAAATAATACATGTATATCTGTCACAAGAACTACTCCTAAACGGTGAGCAGTAGCTACGTAAAATTTTCACATCTAATTTTGGTTACCATTTCTAGGTCAACTGTATTAGTTTCAACTTTCAACCTCATCATTGATGATCAACAGGACAATTAAAAATGCTGCATATGGACAAGTGTTGAAATAAGTTTTTAATAACGGTATGAATACAATTAATTTGAATAAAGAATGAGCTTGAATCTGTACCAGACAAAGCCAAGTAATGAAGTTACAATAATATAAAAATATATATAATATTCAATTACCTATTTTTAATTAATAATTTACAGTATTTCTTCTACAATAAGACGGATAAAATGAACTATTTAGCGATGAACTCTTATATATAATTTCATTGATATAGATAACAGATTCATTTATGATTTTGATTGTGGAAATGTTAAGTGTTCTATTAAGATATGTGGACAGAGGAATGTGGTCATATTCGACCCTTTACTAATAAGGCTTGAGTTAATAATACCTCGGCTTAAGACGCCTTGGGTCCAATTTGAACTCATGTCAACAATACAGTTTCTTGTCGGCTCAATAGTAGGACAATCAATCTAGATGAATCCTTCGTCGTTTGACAGTGATGCGAATACAAAATGGACGACGTCAGCAGTAGTCAATGATAACGGGGCGTCTTCACGAAAGAAATTTGATAAGAGAATTTCAATACAAAATATTGCTAGTAACTATCATAAGCAAATTAAATTTCTTCCCGGCAACTGAGAGGTTCGCGTGAGTGCTTCCACATTTGCTGGATTCAAAAAGGCTTAATATGCAGGAATCGATACCCATTGGATTGGGCATTTGCCTGACAATGAATTCTGGTGAAAAATAATTTGACATAACATATCTAAAAATTACGGAGATCCATATACTCCACATTCGAAATGGACATCTTCACAATCTGTATTTCCATATGCTTCACTTTCGAAGAGGATATAGGAAAAAAAATATTATAAAAGGGTTTAAAACGAATAAATGATTTTTAATTCTTTTTCGTATTCCATGTTTGCTCCCAAAGTGGAGCATATAGATCTACTGGGTGTGAAGATTATTTTTCACGAGAATTGTTTGTCAGGCAATTGCTCAACCGAATGGGCATCCACTCCAATATTTTTAGATTTTTAAAATCTGACAGATAGGGAGTCGAACCTGCATTCCCCGGATTGCTTGCACGCTACCAGTTATGGTACCGGGGAGACATTCATGATTTGTAACTATTTATAAATGGTAGCATTTCTTGCTAGGATTCATGCTTGACGATGACCTTACAGTTAAGTCGCATTACTTCCAATCTCGTTTCATTATAACATCAAATAAAAAAAAATATGACACTATTAATTTTCGTAAATATTTTGAAACGTGTAGACGTTACACGGCCGCCCAGATAAACATCAATCGGCCGGATATCTGCGGACGGCTGATCAGCATTCCGGATGCGTCCGTTCCGGTTCAAGAAGACTGAAGAGAAACGGAGGGTGGGTGTTTCGAGGAGAAATGCAAGTTAGTGTAAATTGCACAACTTGCTCAACGATGTATCTTAATATATGGGTACATAAAGGACACGATTTCGCCATTACGATCGGTTAATGAAGGTGTTTTACATATTTGGCGAAGAACCATTCGATAACGACATTATTGAAGCCCTGTATTATAATTACATTCACTATATATTGACAAAAAGTAAATTAATATGCGTTTAATATTAAATTAATATTAAAATTCCAAATATGACAAAAAAGCTTAAATTTGTTGTAAGCTTTTTCTTTATTAAGCTCTAAGACGCAAAAGATACAGAAAAAAAATATTTTGAAAATTCCAACGTTGTGGAAATATTCGGTAAAAAAAACTGGATAGTAAGATATTTCGGGTAAATTTAGAAAAGCTACATTCATAGACTAATTCAGCATTCCTTACTTATCATTTGAAAGTATTTTTATTCAGTGTGATAATCGAAAAAGGCTATTTTGAAGCTAGAAGGCTAGAAGAAAAAAACTAGCGGTTACATTATTTTTCCTTTCTGGTCGTTTTTTCATAACGAAAGGAAAAAGGAAATAACAATCAGTTTTTAAAAATAGCTTTTTTCGATAGCACAATATATAAAACCAAATACACATTCTGGCAAAAGGATGTAAGCTGTAAATAATGCTAAATAGTGTTAAAATTAAGCTTTTCAGTTTTAAAAAATTAGTCCCAGTTAAATTTATGAAAGGACTTTCACCACATAAATTTTATTGATTTTTCTTATTTTTTTATATCCCATGTTTGCTCCCAAAGAAGAGCAAATGGATCTACACATTGTAAAGACATCCACTCCGAAAGAGGAGTAAATGGATCTCCGCAACGTGAAGACGTCTTGACAGACTATTTCTCATGATAAATGTTTGTCAGACAATTACTCAACCCAATAGGTAGGTACCCAGTCTTGCATTTTTGAATTTTTAAAATCCGACAGACGGGGAATCGAACTCGCATTCCCCGGATTGCTAGGCGCGCATGCTACTAACCACCCTACCGGATTAAATGTAATATTTTTATATTTTTATATTCATATTTTCAATTATAATTGTGATTATTTCATTAGCATTAATTTACGATAGTGCCTTTTTGTGATAGATTTTTTTTATATAAATAATCGGCATCAGAGCTCCGGGATACGCCTGATTAAGACAAGGTGTAAGGACAAGGGGCGGGCGGATGGTGGGCACACTAGTTATGCGCGCACGCTACCAACTACGCTACCGGGGAGACATACTCATACTGAGTAAATAATAGACCAGATATTCTTCTGTTGTGCCTATTTAATGTTTTCACTTTGATCGAAAATTATTAAATAAACGTTTTTTGTACGCCCTGTAAAATTTTCTCTGTTTCGGCTACGTCTTCTTTTCTTTCCACAGTCTCAGTTCCATATATTTAAAAAGGATACGTATCAAGTTTATTTTTCAATCAAGATATTTTCCAGGCAATCCCGCTTACTATCTGCCAGAAGCCGGCGTCTCAGTTCACCCCATTTGTTTTAATATCTCCCCGCACATACATGAAATACATGATTCAGTCATTAGACGTCGGTATGCCACCTAACTAGTGAACGCGGATACGTTATCATGATCGAATCGAGGAAGGGAAGCCGTGCCTGGAGGCGAAAGCCTATATCACTTACCCGGTGGTAAGAAAATATATAACACTCCTAACATTACGCTATACGACAAATATATATAAATATATACTGAATGTATTCACTTACGTTCGCATCAAAATGAGGCATAGGCCTCTACGAAATCTTCTAGGAGAATTCATATTTCGAGTTGAATTACTTATTTGTGAGAATATTATTCTTTTTTGTACAATTATTTTTTTTATTTTCCATGTTCGCTTCCAATGTGGAGCATATGGATCTACACAGTGTGAAGATATCCACTCTGAAAGAGAAGTATATGGATATCCACAATGTGAAGACGTCTTGACAGATTATTTTTCACGAGAATTGTTTTAATACGATAAACCACAATAAGCTGCAACTAACCATATCGTGGTAATCTCTACAATCGTGATATATATATTTCAACTCTAATTTATTTAAAACTGGTAAACTTCTAAATGTGGGATTCCAGTCCAGGATAATTCTAGTATCCACATCATACCCATGATTCTCAGAGAATATTTTTGTTACTCATTTTAATACTCCTTAAACTAATTAAAAAAGAACAACAAAACTATCTCTAATCTATTAGAATTAACCTATTAATTATATGTATTGAAAAGAACCATTTTTTTTTTCATTAATCTATTAGGTTGAACCTATTTAATTATAATGACAATTATTAGGAAATAAGTTATTGTATATGGCAATGGACTATTGGGGAACATTCGCTGTTTATTAAATAATGGAAGATTCAATAGCTGTGCTCGATTGATCTCCAAAATTTCTCGATAGAACAATTTGTGTTCCCCTGTATTACTATTGTAGATTAGGGATATTTTTGCTGTTCATTTTAATACTCCTATTATTATTTTGACTAATGATATTTACTAATTTAATAATATAAATAGTAAGTTACAATAGGATTTAT
>JAGVSQ010004786.1:0-18740 GCA_022683975.1 Rhyacophila evoluta | reverse complement strand
ATTTAAAATCAATTTCCATCAAGCACCATCAGTCGAAAATATTAATTATGTAATATATTTGTCAAATAATTATAGGTTATGTATTTTTTTATAAAAGTATATGTGAATTGTAGATGTTGAAGTGGTGGGAAAGCTCACACCAAAGCTTAAAAAGTTTCAAGTCTTAAACTTTTAACAAACTTTATACACATAAAATTAATTATGGAAGCAATTTTACAGATATGAATGATTTTTTTAATTCTTCCAATTAAGTTACGTATGACAATGTTCTTGGTGTTACTTTTACGGTACTAAGAAATTTTTTTGTGCACCCGGTGGGATGCGCAAAATTCAAATGTGCAACTCTTCTTCATTGTGTCATCTTCAAACGTAATAATTTATTTAAATATGGACAGAATTTCAATCGAAATGCATGTGTTAAACTGTCTGTCTAGACGTGTGACCTATCGCCTGAATGCACAATTTTAGTTAATATAAAAACGATCGATCGTAAAAAAAAATGTCACCAAATTAAACTAACCCAAGTTTTCTGATACATTTTATGATCTGATGTATTACATTTGGTACGTTGACATACATAAACTCTAAGTATGCATCCTATTATAGAGGTGGCTTATATGTTACGTCTAGATAAAAACTAATTCAATTATTTAATGTTTGAAAAATATAATATTTAATTTAATTTTATGTTATGTGACTATTTCAATAATTACTGATGAGAAAAAAGAATAAATTCAAAATTTACAAACATTTTACATTCAACTTTTATGATTTTTTAAATTTATGATATTTTCCTACAAATAATATTTTTTACCAATTCAACAATAATTATTTTATATAACGTACTTAAGCGTAGATAGTTTTTTCTCTTCATCGTCAAAGAACCAAAAGCTTTATAATCGGACATGGTTGAAAAGTACACAAGTTCTCTTTTAGAATAATTAAAAGTAGAACCAAATAAAAGATTATAAAAAAGTCTCTTATAGAACTGAAGCAACAAAACTTATAATCTGATATAACTTATTGCGTCGTAGTAAGAAATATATAACCTGTGATTCACTTTCAGAACTTCCAACTGTCATTTATTCTTATAATAATAATAAGTTAAATCCATAAACTGTCTGTGCACCTGGATACGTAAGGTAATTGAAATTACTTTAATCTTGGCGTTGAAATATATTTTTATTGATATGATAAGTTGGTACTGGCTTATTAAATTCGATACTGCGTATTATATTTTTAGAATTTGGGGGAGATAATGCTTTCTACGGAATATAAAGACTTGATTCTTTAAAGAAGGCTTTATATTGACATTTAGTATCAACGTTTACCTTACTTAGTCAATGCAGGTGGTAGATGATGGTTCACATATAGTTATCAATGAACATCGTCTATTTAAATTATACTATGAGCAATCAAGTATAAAAATTTATATTTATTTTGAATATTTATGTACATTTTTTTAAATTAACAATTTAAAAGTAATAGTCATTAAGCGTTTTAATAATTTAATAATAATTGAAAAATAGTACCACTTAAGTTTGCCTAGATAGTTTTGTTCGTAACTGTTTAGTTTGCAAAATCATTTCTTGATAATTGTAACTAAAAAAAAAATAAGCAACTAATTTCAACTATTGAGAACTGTCCTCCCATATACACTAATTTTTGTTAAGTGTAAATTAAACTATGATATAGACAGCAGGTATCTGCATGTTATTTCGAGCTTTCAGCAAACGATATACATGTAAAACTGTTCAGGAAACGGTATTTATAGATAAAAAAGACTGAGCCTTTTCATCTAAAATATAACAAATACTAAAATGTTAATTACACATGCTACATCTTTTGTAAGGACATTACGATTTTAATTATCTCTAACTATTAATCGGATATAATTTCTGCTATTTAAATAACTACAAGTTTTTATTAATAATAATTGACAATATTTTTCAGTAACTTCAAATGAACAATTAAACACACTGGCGTATTATCATAATTCAAATTTATTCGGCCAACCCCTTATTTACTGAGTATATATGTAGGGTATAAGGATCTCAACAGTATGCATATTTGCAGTATACAGTATGCAACGGTATTGACCATTCCGAATAATATATATGGATTTCTATATTGTTAAAAATATAATATAAAACCATAAAAGCTTTTTTTTTTTTTTAAATTGACTGTCAACCAATTGCTTGACTGATTATTGCATCTTTGATTTTTTAAAATCATTAACTGTAGAATTTGAACATGAAATTTCTGAATACAAAGCCTCCATGCAAACTTATCGGCTACCAGGAAGGTAAAATCTACAGCCTACTAAAAACAAGTTGGATATTTTCTTCAATGATAACGTCGGATTTGGTTATAATAATTCTTTTCAACGTAACAATAGCAGATAGATTGGATTAATTATTACACGAAATAGTAGATATACTATACGGATTAATATATGTATATATCGATTTTTATAGATATATTATAGTATTCAGTATTTAATTGATTAGTTATTTATTATTATTGAACAAGTAAACGCAACGTGATATGCACAGTGAAGACTCAATTTAAAACTGACAAATTTCTTATAACGTTGTAAAACACGATTTCAAAGCGAGCTGTTTAAAGAACAATGTTGAATCGATCGACTGTGAAATACTTTATCAATACAAAAACGCTATTACCGGATCTTGTGTACAAAAACCCGTATGCCACTGCCTGGCGACCAGTGTTCGAGATCAAGTCACGACTTTTCTCTAAATGAGACCGCAGTGGACACTCTAATATGTGTAATCTGAAATAATCGCTTGTACCACTCTGTACCTACAGAAGTACTTTGAGTACTGATTCAATAACGAAAAACAATTAGTATTTATCCGCAACAGTACTTCTCAACTAATTGTGACGGTACGGATCGCTCTCTAAAACGATCATAGTTCGCTTAAGTCAAACTTAAAAGTCTATTGACAAATAATAAAACAAGTGTCTTGTTTACTTAGTAATGATAAGAAATTTCCCATTATTTTATGTGTTTAATCAGTTCACATCATCCACAGTCGTAAAGCATTCAGTTATTAGGATTTTTTTCAAAAATGAAGATTGTTTTCATATTGATATGATTGATGGCTATTTACCATGTCTGCTCCAAAAGTGAACCATATGTATCGCAATAGTGTGAAGATGACTACTCCAGAAATGAATTATATATCGACTGTCGAAAGGAAAAATAATGTAACCCACATAGAACGGGAGGCACAAAAACGTATATTTAATGATTTTGGCCCAACGTCAAAACATAATATAAACACAACGTTGATGTGCTTGAAAACCAATATTGTTAATTATTCACTCGATATGATATTAATTTAATAAGTTATTTAAGAAAAACCAGTAAATTTAATGTGGCGAAGGTCCTTTTTCCTGGTGTCAAATTTGATCGGCCATCCTTTTTTAAAACTTAAAAGCTAAATTTAGACACTTATTCAGCATTTTCAGCTTACATCCTTTTGCTAGAACGTGTATTAAGTTGTATACTTTGTGATTATCGAATAAAATCTTTTTTAGAAATTGAGGGTTACGTCCTTTTTTTCCTTTCCACAGTCAATATATAGACCTCCGGATTATCAAATCTTATTTTGACGATTTTTTTTACAAGTAATAGTTATAGGTTTATTATTTAAACCAAAACCTAGTGCAGCATCATGTCAAAAATCTAACAACACTAGGAATAAAACCTACGTTAAGTTAACTCTATTACAACCTAGTAAATATTGTCATATTTAATATTGTGTATGGGTTAAAGAAAGTATACAATTTACTGTCGCAATATATTTTAAGCAAGACAAAATATATTTAGTTCATAGTTTTTTTTTAATATATTTTGGATATAAATTAACAAATAGAAACATGATAAGTATATATTCTAACTGTGTATCTACCATGAAAACTACATTATTTATGTCTTTTCTTGTACGTAATTAAGTAGATTGAGAAGCATGTGTTTTTAATCAGGCAATGGACATATTATACATTATGTAATCTGAATGATAGAAATATAGAGTTGCGGAGGCCAACACCATTTGCATTTTTAATTAGGTCTATAGATATCGGCTGTCTTTATTGTATCAATTACAGAGATTTAATATGAGATTAGGACACTTTCAGTTCTAGGTGTCAAACTATAAAATCCAACATGGACAGTATAATTTCTTTTTTTAATTTTATTAGGTGGAACAGTTAAAATTTATTTAATCAATTGCATAGATTGGTTTGATTGATTACTAATAAAAATATATTTATATGTTTTTTGATTTTTTGATTACGACAACTTCTTTGAATAAACAAATTAAACATATATTGTGAGTCATGAGATGATAAAAACTAATTTTAATTAATTTTTACTGTCCAAATCTTTCTTAAAATAATTATGTCAATACTAATTTTATGTTCCTTTCAATCTACTATTTTTATTTTCGTCTGTCACTTTCTCTTATACAAGTGTAGCCAACGCAAGGTGGCTAGACAGGTTCAATAAAACTAAAAATATATTAAATCTAATTCAAAACTCAGCTTTTATCAGTTTTAAACATTATGTCTTTTCACCGAGGATATATAATCAAAAAAATAGTGATAAACTTTACTAAAATTGAATCCAAAGCTTTTCATAGATAATTAAATTTTTAGGTATTTTTAAGAACGAGTGACAATGATTAACCTAAACGGCTATATTTCAGCAGTCGACATAATATATTGCATATAAAATTAATAATGTTATTTATATTGAGTTTGACTATGAAGTTTACACACAGTACATTATGATGCTTAAAATTTTAATAAAGTTTATTTTATCGTAGTGATACATAAGTGGTTGTAAACCATTTCCTGTTAACACATTCTTTTATATATGGCAATATTTTTAAACAAAGAGATCTCTGCTACTTATTTATTAAAGAATAGGATGATATTTAAAGAATAAATCTAGTCAATCTTATGATCTATGACCGTTTTGAAAATAATTCGAAATATAACTAAATCTTGCATTACTTTGGCTTTTTCGAATAAAGATGTATTACTTACGTCTATCAAGTTGAATACAATAAAACGTTATCAGGTTTGTGCAATATGCATAGGCGTATACTTGTCAAATCAAAATGTAATGTATTCTGCCATTTAGTATCTTAATACAGAAAACGGTAAAAAAGTGACATGATTCATGTTATATTATAATTTATGGAATTGATTCAAAATCCGTAGCATTGAAAGTGTTAACACCATCACTTGTAATATACACTTGTCGTAATATCATACAACTAACAAATTGAGACATCAATTGAATAAAACGCCTATCTCTCCCAACAGGAAATTGGTTTAATCGTGACTGATAATAATTAACTAACATTTTTTCTAACAGCAAGGGTTTTCTGTAACCGTTTATGTATTTTAATTTGTTCACACGCTGATAAAGTGATTTCTAAAATAACTTCACTTCCAATATTTGTGGGGTTAAAATACATTCCCCTTTTCCTTTTAATACAATAATACTATACAACTCTGTGATAGTGTCACACAGGATTTGACATGCTTAAATCATTATGATTAATTCGTAGTACATTCAAATTTATTTTTTCTTTATTTTTTTACCGTTTACAGTTGAAGAATAAAAAAAATGTCGCTTGTACAAGTACAATAATTTCAACGTTTAAAGGTACTGCACTGAGCATAACTAATTAAACTTGAAAAACTTGGCACAAGCAAGCATGGAAAAAAATTAATGTAATTGTGAATAATGTTAAATATATCATGAAAATAATATGTAATGTATTTTTTTTATATGGATGCAACCTATCTACCATTTTTCTATGAGCACCTTATCATTTATTTTGCACAGTATCTTTCGGAACCTATCCTTTGTGTATAACGAGAATCGGGTGTACTGCTATATGAAAATCTTTTCCAGCTACATCGTAGATAGCCAGATGTCAATGTAAATTCCACGTGTTAACACTAGCTTTGATAAGCAGGTTGAATAGTAAATGTGTTTTGTATCTTTAGCCCTAAATAAATATATCTGTAGAATCATATAGGCGTGCAAGTATAATGATTTAACTATTTCAAATGTGTAATCCTGCGTCCAGGCTGGGCCAAAAACAAGCGAACGAAGGCTTACAACGATATAAAATAAGCCTTCGTTCGTTTGTTTTCGGCCCAGCCTGGACGCAACATAAGACTCGACATCCGATAAGTTGAGCATATAAGATCACAAGAGAATACGTTAGCTTAAATTTTGTTTGAAATGTAAGTATCTAAAAATAATAAAGATAGGGAATTATAATCAGTATTTAAAAAAAATCTACTAAGTGAATTAGTCAGATTTTATTCCAAAAATTAAAACGATAACATCCGGTTCAATTCACACTTACTGAGTATGATAAAATATTGATCAATTTATACAAAAATTGCCATTATATTTCGTAAAACTACTAATATTTTTTTATTATGATAAGTAAGTCTTCACACTGTAGATATCGGTATTCAAATTTACTGCAGTTGCGAGAATTATAATATTTCTACACTGAAATCTACCCATGCTGTTTTAGACGCACTTGCTTTCAATAAATTAATATATATTCGATCATTTGGTTTCGTTATATGTGATATTTGTTTACTAATCATGATAAACCGTCACATCCGCAGTTTACATAGATAGCTTATTCATATTGAAATATCTCCTAGTCCAGGGGTCGGCAACCTTTTGAGTCGGAAGAGCTTTAAAAAGTTTTTAAAGAGCCACAAATTTTTTTCTTGCCAACAATAAATAGTACTCGCATAAATAAAGATTTTTGCTAAAAAAAACTAATCTATTTATTCATATCTAAGTAGTGTTTTTCACAACAAATTAGATAATATATATATGGCATTAGATAATTACTTATTATTTGAGTAAAAAATTAAAACAATTAAACATTTATTTACAACACTAACTTGTACTTCAATAACAAACAATTGAGCAAACAAATTCAATGGGAGCGTTGGCTTTGCATGGTTTTAGAAAGTTTGGATAAATTTGGCTCATAACTTGTTGTTTTAAGTTTCAAACACGACTCTAAATTTTTATTTGTTACTTGGCTTCTTTTAATTATATTCATGCACGAGAATGTTTGCACGAACGGATATGTCGATCCGAAGATTTTGAAAAAAAAAAAATATTTTCGTATTGAACTAAAGAGCCGCGCGTGGCTCGCGAGCCGCGGGTTGCCGACCTCTGGGCTAGCGTGCTGATCTCTTTATCGAATTGCATGGACCGTGTATGAACATCAAATACACATATTTACTATTATATTCGATAAAATCTCGTATGTGGCATACGGTAAAAAATTACCATGTGATTTGGCCTGATAAAAATAACAATAACTAATACAAATAATAATCTTACTTGCATTTCAAGTAATACTAAATCGACCAACTCTATTAAGCTGCGTTGTCATTTGTGAAAGTTATTAATTTAGTCAAACGAGATTAAATGCATGATACTCATTAAAAGTTATTACCAAGTGAATGAACTTATCCACGTATTTGTATGCTCAGATTACAGGTTATATGGATGTAAATTATGGGTAATGTGATGAACTTTGCGCAGATATAATATATTTTACACGCTGCAGAATTCACTTGCAACTCGGTGACTAATTGGATACATAGGATATTGCAAACATGGATGCATATTGAACTAATATCACCGTGAGAGAGATACGATGCACTAACATGGCTGAACTTAAACATAAACATGCATATGACGATGTTTAGACTTCATAACACTACTGTTGTTTATCAAACTCAAAATATAATAGTATAGGGTGAACCAAACAAATCTGATATTTTAAATTAGCCGTATTTTTCCTAGTTGTCGTTCTTCGCCTATTTGCGTTATTAAAAATTATATTTTATGTATTTGCAGTCGTTAATTATTTTGTTTTTGGTTTATATTCAAGTGAATAAATAAATTGTCTCCCCGTTAACCGAAAGGTTAGCATTGAGAGAGTACGAGTTCAATTCCCACATCTGCTGGAAATAATTTGAATATCCGAAAATGAAAGACTGGGTGCTCATCGGTCTGAAAACCAATTCTTGTGAAAAGTAATCTGTCAAATTATATCTTCACATTGAGGACATCTATATATTCCACTCTCGGAGCGGATTTTCACACTGTATATATTCAAATGCTCCACTTTTGGAGCGGACATGGTATTCAAAAACGAATGAAACCCAATATAAAGATTATCATTGAACATTATTGACACACTGTATTTAAATGTTTGAGACTTTGGCTGAATTTTTTTTTTAAATCTTCGCGAATAATTGACTAGAAAGAACCATTTATATATTTATTTTTGATAAAAAAAATCTGTATTATTACTAAATATATAATCTTTAATACTATATTCTCCATATGTATTAAAAAAGGAGCGAGATATAAATACATAAAATATCGTTGTTAGCATTCATCGTCGATATCACGAACGGCGATAATGTATTGTCGTTTAGCAGTCAGTGTCAAGGAAGTTTTTTTATTATTGTGTGTTAACTATCTATTAATACGATAGTTTGCATTTGTATACACTATTATAAGGATTTTTTTGGTGAATTTAATAAAGTTGTATTTCGCAAAATGTAGTGTCTAGACGTGTTTAATCATCTGACTCCATTAATTGCACTGAGTTGCACCATTTGGTCGAGTAATGCATTTCTTTGGAACCGACGATTGGTCCATACATCATGCGGGGCGTATCCCAGGGCGACCGAGGCACAAAGTATTCGATCCTGACCCCAAAAGGGCGCTGGAAAAGCCGTAAAAAAGTGCGCTACGTTGCGAGGGGCGCCGCTAATAAATTTACGACGACGCCGTTTCCCACTTGTGGCACTGGCGAGGGGTTGTAATTTATGATGTTCGAGACAGCACTGGACACACACAGTGGTCGAAGCGTCCGGCTTTATGTCAATTCATATCGAAAATGAGAGACATTTGATAATTGAAACAAAGCAACTTTTCACTTCACTTAGTGTTAACTTTGGCGAGATTTACGTTCATTTTTTCGTTAACCCTTTAGCTGAAACGATTTTATTAAAATATTTTAGTTCTAGAATCATTATCTATACACAATACTACACGTTCTACCATAACAATGTAAGCTGCAAATGCCGAATTCGTATATAAATTCAGGCGCTGAGCTTGAAAAAAAGAATGGCTTGAGAAATTTGCGACCAGGAACAATACAAAATGGTTTAAAAATTACCGTCAATGCTATCATAATATGATTGTAAAAAATAAAATGGATATAAATTACACATACCAAAATTTTACAGGAGGAACAAAAGCGTTTATTCAATGATTTCAATTAAATCAAGTCAAAATATTAAATTAAAACTAAAACTTTTGTCTTATTTTCTCAATCTGATATTAATTTAATAGGTTATTTAAGAAAAACTAGTAAATTCAAAGAGTTGGAAGTCCTTTTTCCTTGTCGCAAATTTCACAAGCAATTTTTTTTTTTACTTAAAACCTAAGTTTAAATAGTTATTCGAAATTTTAGCTTACATTCTTTTGATATAATGTGTAAAGTTGTATGTAGTATGATAATCGAAAAAAACTGTTTCCTTTTTCCTTTCTACATTCAATATATATGTATACTATTGTATTATATGGTTGTAGTATCCGAATTTTCAAATTAATGAATCGAAAGAGCTTCACATCTTTTCCATGCTTTGTGAGCTTTTAAATAAATAAACAGCAATAAAGACCGTAATGGCGTCTATTTTTTTTTGCGCCTCGATACAGAGCTTTCGTTCTGCATCCCCTTTTAAAGAGATGAGAATAATTGCTGTAATTATTCAGAAAAAAATATTTTTTGTTTCTTAATTATCGGCAATATAATCTAGAAAAGTATCCTGTAGAAAAAATCATTTCTTACTTTTCAATAGATGTTTTTGTGACAATCCAAGAAAGTTTTTGCTCAATTTATAACAAAAACCAAGGTTCAAATCCCGCAGTTGCATATATTTATATTAAAATTTATAATCCAGGACTAGATATTCAAGGGGTTAAATATTATGAGGATTGGTTTACGCTTAGAGGTTATTCGAGTAGGAAATTATCAAACAGATCTTATTAACTGTAAATTATGTATTAGGATTGAGCAACTGGCAAACATTTTTCGCGAAAAAAGCAAAAATTGCAGAGATCCATATAATTTATTACTGGAGTAGGGATTTTCAAACTGTGTCGATCAATATGCTCCACTTCCTATATGATATTACTAAATACAGTTGAACCAATAGCGCGATAAATGAATTTAAAAAAAAAACTTTTTTTTTTGACTTGTCTAAAAACAAGATGTTACACCCATATAAAAATCTGATGCTAACACATACATTTTGTCTGCCCCTTGGTAAATTCGTTATACTTTTTTTGCCATTTTTTAAGGGTAATGGACATAAATGGTCTCTAGTGTGCAGTTACGAATGTTATATTAGCTTTCATTTCATGTTAGGAAATGATACATGCATATTTTAAATGAATAGGTTTGTTTACTTTTCTTTATAATAAAATATCTGGGCAGTTTTTGACAATTAAAACAACATTGGAAATATAAAGCTTTCAAATGATTATGTTTATTTCTAGAATCAGAGCTTTTATTCACATTTTAATGAAATATAGAAAAAAATAATTCATGACCATTTGAAAACATGTGTTAATTCTTACCTTTAGATATGCAGTTGATGTAGCAAGTGTTGGGGTTGGAATGGCAGGCCTTAACACCAAGGCGTACGTCCCTGCCATACCAAACAGTTCACATCTCAAAGACACTTCCCTCCTCCCAGGAAGCCCTCGTATCTGTTCCGAGTACAATGGAGCACTGGGTCCCGAACACAGAGCAGTTGCTCCATTACTTCCCTCTCCACAAAACGATAACTCCAGCCAGAACTCTGGTAATATTGAATCATGCTGCAGTATACTTTCTGACAGCAGAGGAGTACACATAACTTCAGGAAATTCTATAATACCAGTCACGGAATGTTCCGGAAAGGTTTGAATATTTTCTGGTGTAAGTGACAGCTTTGGAGAAGGCCATCTTACGTCCAGAACACCCGACAGCTTAGAATCTTGAACAGCTTCTGCTTCCGTCAAATTTTCATCAGCACCTCTGATCCTCAATAGATACGTCCCGCCCTTTGTGAAGTAACCGCATGGTATTGTGAATTGGGTTATGTTCTGGTCTGTGTTATGCGCTTGAGGCAGCGTTACATCTGCTAAGAAGTGTGTCACTCCAGACTCTAGTCTTGACACGCTGAGTAGTAGTGGCGGCAGAATCGCCGGTGGCGAGTGAAGGGAAACATGGAGATCACCACTCAGTGCCACGTGCGCAAAAGGCACTTCCAGCCGAGAGAATGGTGGCAGGACGCCGACTGCAACAAAAAGAAAAACTTCATTATTATTCTGATGTATAATATTCTATAATAGTATTGCAATACCACAATGTTCTGAAAAAAGTCAGCAGTGGCGTAGCTACTGAGGAGCAGTTGAAACGGATTGCTCCAGGCGCACGAATCATGCAATCAGTTTTGGTTAGTATAGTGAGAGCTATAAATCAAGAAACTATAATTTATGGAAGGCTTAAAATACCGTGAGAGATAATTTTATTGGAGCCTCTACGGTTCTACTTGCTCCATGGTGCTGAATATGTAGCTACGCCACAAAACGTCAGCCATTTTTTTCTAAACGATACAAACAAACTGACATGATAGTTATAATACCAATACAATGTGTTTAACGAATTCGCTTCTGGCAACAATATCTTCCGTATGAGTGTGGTATGTTTGAATGTATCCTAATGTATGAAATAGAATTTATCAAATCCTCTCGGTAAATAGTAGTTCTTTTTTTTGTGAAATCCTCCATTTATTTTATTAATATCATTAAGGAAATGTATTTTTATATCATTTCGTGAATGCCTATACCATGTGAAATGAATTTTTTGATAAGAAGTGGATTGATTTGTAATATTATAAATTGTCAACCACAGATGTCGTACCAATCAATTTGATGGATATTTAATACAATACTGGGGAAGTGTACAGAATAGCGAATTTATAAACTAATTAAAAGCTTTTAAGCTGCAATCGCCTGGTCTCTTCTAAAATTTATATTTTTCTGCCAGAAAATACTGATGAAAGCTTAAAAAACGTTTTAAGTCCCGTGTAAATGGTCGCCTTTCGTGTACCAACAATACACTTAGCACCCCTCTAGTCATGAAATAAATTCAATGTTTTCCAGCACTTTAGAAAAATGCATCACGAGCACTCCATACTGCACTAAGCACGGAAAATAAATTACACAAGTCCGACACCAAGGTGAAAATACACTGATTCATTAAAAACATTTTTTTATGTTTTTGTAAATTATGTATAAAAACATCTTTATTACTAACTGCAAAATTGCCATTCCAAATTAATCTACCTTGTTTACCATATATATTGAAAATATTTTTATGAGTTATATTATTACATAACATACAAAATCTTCTAAAGTTGTTTGTGAAATACGCCTTATCCGAAACTAATATGTTTGTGTATACTGTTGAACTGATATTACGTTTGAGTATACTGATACACTCCGGGATACGTCTGGTTAAGACCAGGCGATAGGACAAGTGGTTCAAAATAACAAGATTTTTCTTTTTTATATAATACAATAGAGGTTTTCAAACTTTTTAGTTTGAGGGTCGCATTGACTCCTCCATTAAACTACTGTACATTGTACAATGTAATGAAAATAAACTATGGCGGGTCAGATACTGGTCATAACCGGGGGCCGGATTTATGATGTCCAAGATCCGGTTATGGCCTGCGAGCCGTAGTTGGAGACCCTTATAATAGAATATAAAGATATATTATAAAAACGGCACCAATAGCCCAACATGTAATTTTTAAAAAGGTAACACATTTCTACGGATAGTTAATTCATAAATAAAACAAATGAGAATACTGTTCAATATATGGCCACATAATGATAATATAATTTATTATACTAATGGTCGACAGTCAATAATGCTATATATCACATAATAACAATAATTTATTTATAGTTGTAATGTTTAAAAATATTAATGTAATGACACATTTTAAGAAGCATGGAGTTACTTCAAAATTTTCAGTAAACTGACGATCTGTCGCTTAATTAATCATGCGTTCTATAAGATATTAATGTTGTATTCGCTTTTATTAATTATATCTTTCTCTGCAACAAAAGATAATTTCCAAAGTAATTTTAAGATATCGGAACATGAATGCTGAAACGCAAGTAACGAGATTAATATAAGTACTTAAATTAAAATAAATAGTTTCGTTCTAATTAAATATAAATATTTTTATGATTATTAACATGTGTGTCATCTATCGCTTTTTCCTTGAGACAATATCCAGTGGAGTGCGCAACAAAAAAAGTGACACTCATTCAAGGGCACGCTTAAATAAAAGGGCGGAGCAAGGACATAGGAAACGAGAGAGAACAAAGGAAAGCATAGAAAGAGAAATAACGCGGCGAAAGGCAATTTATTGAGAAAATATTTTCACTTCGTATTATGATTGCCAATATTGGCGTGATACATAATGTAGACACAAAAGTGTTTGATGAAAGTGTAACTGAAGATTTTTTTTATCACAAGAACAAAGAAACAATAAAATAATCATGAGCTATCCCAGGGAAGATGGATTGATTCGAGATAATGCCATTGTTTTGAAATATCGGATTTTTTCGGTAGTATTTATTAGATAACAACTCATCTTTATATAAAATATCTATATTCACTTTATTATGAATTCATGCCGAACGAACCAAAGACACATACAGTTTGCAAGCACCAACACTTTTTCACTTTTATACCTAAGCGATTATTTACTAATTTTCACAAACATTTTATTTATATTTGAGTCAAGGTAACGGGTTTATGCATATGATTGTCTTTGACATAATATATTAAACGTTGGATATCGGTCTAAAATGTCGATCGAATATTATCAACCAACTCTTGTAGACATTATTAATCAGATGAAATCAAATGAATGTAACCACATTGTTAGTAAAGTGCTAAATATTATTTAACTTCTTCTTCTAAAAAAAAAACACATTATATGTACGATGGAAATAAGTAATTATTGTGAGTAAAACTAAAATAATAAACGTAGAAAAATAAATAAATATGTAGTTTTAGATAGTATTTCTAATATAAAGCAACGCCCTCTGTGGTGAAAGTACAGAAGCATAAAATGTATTTAATATAAACACATTGTCATACATATAGACACGATTTTATAGTAACGTACACTTTCTTTTTAAGTATTAATTTTGTCGCTCTTCACATCGTCCCTCTAGCCGTGATCGTCTAGTGGTTAGGACCCCACGTTGTGGCCGTGGTAACCCAGGTTCGACTCCTGGTCACGGCAGCGAATAACATCGCTGTCACGGTGGGACTTTTTTGTATTTTTTTTTTTTAATTTTGTATGTGCCATAGCGTTAAATATTAACAGTATCTAACTAAATTTATCTTAGTTATACGTAATGCTTTGTCAAAGTAAGAATACTACAAAACTTTTTTTTTAAATATCAAAATATGCTTGGAATAAGTATGGAGTTTTAGTCTCTTATTAGTTTATTTTATAATTTTTGAATTAGATAAAAATTATGTAGCAATAAAATAATAATGAATTCAATCTTCCACATTTAAGACACAGATGGCAGTACTATACAAATATTTTTCGGTTCGATCAAAATAATATCTACATTTTAATTGAGTACGCAATCTAAACATATACAATTTAATAAATGAATGATAATTACTTTTTCAAATAAAATTTGTTATATTAATAAAAAATATTTTCCTCCCCCAACCATTTAGTGACTTTTGTTACTGACACCTTTCCATTTTAATTATACATATTAAAGAGAAATGTCATACAAAGAATAATAATATTTCGTTTATTACATTAAAAAAAGTTTCATTTAAAATCGATATGATAGTTTCGGTAACCAGACAACTGCGTAAATTAAGTATAAAATGTCTTATTAATTTCTGTAATAGTGTGAGCACTTCAATGTGTGCGCAGATGTCATGTGAGCACTTGTCATGTGTGCAGTTGTCATGGAACCGATAGTTTCTCGTCTTTTAAAATAAAAAAAAATGCAAGTACAAAACGAAAATAAATTTGAAATAGAACTGATACTCAATACCTTTTAATTTATCAGCTTCTTTCTTCTAATCTATCTAAAAGTCGTCCCAAAATGAGCTGACATTTAAAATTTGCCGCCATTTTTTTGCGGCAAAATAGTAGATTTTGTTAGCTGTCATAATCAAATGTCGAAGTTGAATTATGAAATGTAAAAAATAATCGGGCAATACGTAGAGATTCTTAAAATTCACTTTTAAAGTGGTGAAAATTATGTGGAAATACCTTATTGATAAAATTATTCATGATTATAATATCCGACTTCTACTGTGCATATAAATTCGATCCTAATAAACAGTGGCGTAGCTACATATTCAACGGCCTGGAGCAAGTAATATCAGTGCGTCATCCCATTTCTCGGAAGAGTTTTGACGATTTTTTTGTATCTAAACTCTTTATTTCGATTTAAACTTTACTTTATTATACTTTATTTGATATTCAAGACATTTCGACGTTAGGATATATAATTAAATATAATAATAAAACAAATTATAATTCTGTAAGTAAAAAGTACCTATTTAATTTACAATCATTTATATTTAGTTTCCATATAAAAAACTTTTTTTTATCGCTTATCACACAATTTTAATACATTTTTTTTTTTAATTTCAGCCTTTCTAATTTTGCGTCTCTATAATTCGTGCGCCTGCAGCAGTTCGTTCGTACTGATCCACAGTAGCTACTGTACTGCTGATAAACCATGACGTGTCTTTTAATCAAATATGGCACCACGTCGCTGAATGGTAGCCAAATTAATTATTTTATTTGTATTGTTTTGCTTTTCTGTCAGTTTTTTATTGTATCTATATTATGGGTTATGTAGGGGTGCGTTTTGTGAATAGTTTGAACGCAATTAAAGATGCTCCGCAGAACCAAAACGAAATATTAGAGAATATTCGCACCGCGTTCTAAAATTCCATTGTAAGTTCAACAGAATCCTTATTGCATTCTAAATCACTGACTACTTTCCTAATAACTTAACCCTCGCAGTCCGTGCCTCGCTTTGGGTTGTAATTCCTCCGCGGGGGTCGATTGCGCGCCCGATACCTCGCGCTTGTAATGTGTTGTTATATTGTAAGCCTCTTCACTTGCCAGCCTACTTTGTGCTCGGTTCAACTTGAGCAGGTGAGCTTAAATCTCTGATATAGAGTGTTTTGCGATGTTACGTTTTCGGGGGATGAAAACTTTTAGACCATTCAACGTTATGGCCGGGATATTTACTTCAAATTATGAAGGGAGTTAATAAATATGGCTTTCATTATAATCAACCCTTACAAAATCACTACGGCTAATAGTTGATGGCCACATCTGGTTTCAGACTTAAGCAAAATGTTTTTTTTAATTCTAAATCAGCCCCTAAATAGGGCGTACAAGCAAGCAGAAAACCTCATTAAAAAAGTCTTATCATATAACATCCTGTCATATGCGATAGTTACTATGAAATGTAGTACTTATATTGGTATCACAAAGATAATTGATTGATTTGAAGAGATTATTCATATAAAGTTCTGAAAAATGAGAAAGTGCTGATAGAAAACAGTTTTATTGGGTGGGATGGATGAAGTGAAAGGAGTTTTATAAGTTTTAAATATAATGCCATAATATTATACCATGTCCATTCCGAAAGTGAAGCATACAAATCTTAACGGCATAAAAATGACATCCAAAGCAATGGAGTATGTGGATCTGTTCTCCGTATTGTTAAAACTTATTTTAACAGTTTTTTTTTCACGAAAATTTGTTTTCAGCCAACTACTCAATGTATTTGGGTATTGAGTCATTCATTTCTAGATTGAAAAAGTCCTACAGCTGCAGGATGCGAAAGTATTTCAGCTTACGGGGGATAGCATCTTGTAGGTCCACCGAATTTAACCATTTAGCGGTCTCTTAGGATAATGAGACCCAGTTAGCCTGAAGAAGAAGTGAATCAGGTTGGTATATGTTTTAAATAATTCAAGCCAAGTTAGATGTGACATCTTTATTCTAAAAGTGTCAAGAATATGCGGTCTGTGGTTTATATCCTGGATATCCACGACGATGAGTATCGCAAGTATTTCTTAATAATTTGTAATTTTTGGTCATCAAATAGTATCACCAGGATATGGTAAGAAATATATAAGGATGTCCTTATATTTGATAAAACATATATAAATTTTAATTTTGAGTGAAATAATATAATTATACAGAATAAGAGTTTGAATATTTTAAAGTAGAATGTGGAGGCCTTAATACGGAAGCGTATCCATGGTAATTTGAAAATAGTTTTTTAAGCTCGTTATTTAATTATCTAATAAAAAAAATTATATAATCTTATGATCTATTTATAAATACTATATAATGTAAATCGCGTCCAATTTGTTCAGCCACTAAGGTTGACAATGTAACCAAAAACTATTGTAATCAACATATTTCAATTTGTAGAAAATTGATGTAAATATAATGTATCGTACAAGAGACAATTGACATTGTTCGATTTTAATAGAATTTGACAACGTGCAGATGAAAAGCTTGCAAATTGGAATTGAAACATAAATAAAGCTGTCCAAAGAAATAGCTGCCTATTTCCGACCCACTTAAAAGTTTATCTTACCGACGCGGCTTAACAATACAAAAATATTTCACCTTACAATAAAATAATACAGCGATAAACATTTACGGAATCATTTATTTGAAAGCTCTACAATATACAAAAGCTTTCACGCACATGTACTACAACGTGTTTTAATTAATTTCTATGCTTGAAATAGTGCTGCTCCTTAAAAACAACTTTTAACCGGATCAATAACTCACACGTTTTAATCTTCCAGCTTTTTCTCCACACTGTTGGTGAAAAGTTCTTATTTTTTAACAATGATTTGTTTTCCCATTAATTTCATCTTTTAGTGAGTCTCTCCCAGCTTCTATGGCTTCTTATTATGTAACATTTTTTACACGGTTGGTCTATCTACCAGTATGCTTCTAGCTCAATTATACTGAAATTCTCTGACGTTATTTTGTAATGCCCACATGATTTATTGCTTTTCTGTTCAATTTCATATCAATTTTGACATTTCATCCATTTAATGATTTCACTGTATTCTACAAACTACGTACTAAGAAAAGGTTATTTGTCGGTTAAATGAAAAATAAACACTGTTTTTATTTTGTTTTTAAAATACTGTGTTTATATCAATTTAAATTTAAATTGATTTATAATGATTATTAAACATCTGAATGTTATAACGACGACTTTTTATATTTATTTAATTATACAAATTATAAGTTTAACACATTAACAACATGATATACATATGGTTATAACGACAATACCAAAAACATATTAAAATATAAAAAAAAATAATGAAAGAATTAAATATATATATCTACCAAGTAAGTTAGACAGACCCTACTCTGATAATGTATATAATACCATCCATTTAAGCTCGCTCTCATCTAGGTGGAAGATATCAATATCCGAGGCAATC
>JAGVSQ010004785.1:0-18742 GCA_022683975.1 Rhyacophila evoluta | reverse complement strand
AAAACTCACTTTTTCACTTTAACGTCTTTTGCCAGTAATACGACGATATAATGCGCTCCGAAATCGTTCGCAATGTCCGATTACAAACAAGATACGTTGATATCGACGTGAGTGAATAAAACGCTGATTGAATTCAATAGAGCATCTGTTCACTCTGGTTATTCTGTTATAGTTTTAATATCTTCCAAAATTGTTAACCGCATATTCATTCAGTCAAACTAAAAGTCCGCTCATGTAAGATTCTTCATCATTCGCGTAACACTACATTTCCTCCTTCAATGCTTCTAAATTCTTTTTGTGAATGGTACCTGACAGTTTTCAAAGCAATTTCAGCTTTCGATAAACTTCCAACAACGATGGATCACATTAGACAGCACAGGGATCTGCTTCCTCAATCGTTATGTTCCACACTAAAGAAATCCAAACAATCGAACGCCAGAATGAAAAATAATTCGTTTTTTTTTCATAAAGTTCCCAGCTTGTAAAATCACTCTTCAAACTAAGTATTATGATCTAGTATGTTTTTTCGTATTACATATTTTTTTCGTTTGACCCATACATAGATATAAATTGTCCTGTTATCTGGCCTTAATTGATAAGGATTTGATCCCAGATATATATCGAGTCCGCTGGAGTTGAAATACTCTATTTAATCTGTGAAATATACTTTATTTGATAGTGTAATTACGATTATTGTGGTATTTTTTTATTTATTTTTATGTATTTATTTAATATTTAAATGGAATATTTTCTAATAATCGACTTCTTATCACATGAAGCAAAACTGACGAAACACAATTATAATGGCGCGTGTCAATATACACAATTATTATTTCGATCGATGACCGAATGGATTTATTTTCGTAATATTTATCGATTGTTTATATTTTTAAAAAATGTTTATATTTCTGACATATTTTTTATTCAATCCCAGTTATACCACAAACAATAATATATTAGAGATCGCTACAAGTTTAGCCACGCTAGGCTCTCGACTGTCTATACCTAAAAATTAATACTAAAATTATAAAACATATTTGCTATCAATTGTTCCTTTGTCGAGCTCATCTTTTATGTGTCGTAAAACTGCACCCGTTGTCAAATAGTTGCAAAATGTTAGCATGCATGTAAACTCTTCTCCTTTCGCGGTATCCGCTTCCCATCTAGAGCGGAATAGCCACAACATGTCGCCTTCAAGATTCTCGTGTCACCTGCCAGCCAGTCCTCCGAAATCATGCCGCAATTCCTAAATCTGCCGCATACATGCTGTGGATAGCACCTGAGGTCTTCCAGGATGTTAAAATCTCGCCGGTTGGAAGAAGAAGCATGCAGAATTCAAAATTTCCAGAGGCATCCAACTAGTTCCGTCGTCGAAACGGTTAATGTAACAGGGAGCTTCCTGGTTCGCTTTACAATCTCCGAGTATCTGTTTTTAAAGCCCAATACGCGAGTCATTAATTTTGACCTTATAGAAATTAAATGCTCGCTTCGATTTTTGTCAACAATACGTATGCCGGTATCCGCCGAATTTTATGTACGATATGTATTGATTTGTCTACGTACGAACATTCAAAATTCGTAATTTTACATGGTTGTAACCGATTCATCGTAATAAGTATTAAATATACATTTCAGTAATTAATTCATAGCATGCAAATGATGGTTTTATGCCTGTCAATCATGTGAACCGGTTAAACCTGGGCTATTCAATAGTTTAACACTAAGCGCTGTAATAGTTTCAATGCAATCAGCCATTCTAAGTTGTAAATATTCATACCGTTAATTAATCACAACATATGTACATTATCTGCCGTATCGTTTAAATGCTGTTAAACATTTATATATTCAGATATTATAATTATTATTTGTATATATAATATAAACACCCGTGATGTGACAGAAAATGACATCGGTATAATTTTACGAGTAAATAGATTCAATATGCATGGGAATTTTTTTCTACATATGTGTCAATGAAATTTTTGACAGTTGCCATCAAATTCGAAAAAGCGTTTGTTTCAAATATTATTATGCAACTATTATTACATCCAATGTCCACAAATAAATCACTATACGAGTTTAAATACCCAGGCAGAATCCAAAACTATCCAGATATTATGATCAAAATTTTTTAATTCGTATTCTGTATAAATAATACTATCAATCTATCTATGAACTAGGTGGAAACTGATATGTTGTCGCTGTAAAATTGGTTTGTCGAATAGACCAACCGTCAAATGTTCGGAAGATACATAGAACATATCTCATATCGTGGATATTTGACAAACTAATCCTAAAGCGACGGTGTATTAAAAAAACTTATGACTATTCATATCTATGTAATCCATATTATTCCGTATTATGACCATTTTCAAATCCAGTGACATGACAAATTCTACTCGCATTCATTTTACTATCTGTCACTTCGTTACATCCATTATGACCGTGGCTTAGCGAACACGAGGAGCTCTTCTAAGGTGCGAAGTGCCATAAATGCACCAGGAGTAGTTTCCCAAGACCTCAGTCGACTTTAACTGCAGTAGGCATGATTTCTCTAAAGTCCTGTTTATATCGAGTCTTGTTGGGAACAGAATTTCTCGACTATCGTTCACCACCTAAGTAAATTCCAAATTCTCTACAAAAGCAAACGTGAGTGATTCCTTAGTAATCAAATCATTGTGGCTAATAATGATTATATTTATTCTAAGAGAGTCGACTTACTAGATGTTCTCACCATTTTTCAATATAGCACCCATCTAGACATCATCTGACGACCAAAATCAGAGCATTTTAGTTATCAGATGTATGTGTATATTTATGAATACAACATTGTATTTAACAACAAATGGGGTTATCATAATTACAGAATTGTATAGCAGCAAAAACAGTTACACATTGAATAAATTACGCCCACTTTATTTAATATTGATATCTCATTATAACGTAATCTCGTATTGAAATTCAAATAGTGTCATTGTATTCTGGCATTTACACTGTATACTATTAATTTCATTAAATTTATGTAATATGCTTTACGTAAATAAATTATATGTATATGAACACAACATGCTTGCGGGAAAATGTGCGCGAAAAGTGCAATAAACACACTTCCACACAGCTCGTCCGTTTATCAGTTAAATTGCGGTTTTTTTTACCGGGCAGCGTGTTCGCAAATGCGCTATTCTATTTCTAGCCTTGGTTCCAATGTAGAACAAGGTTTTACAGATTAAAAGCAGAAAAAATGCACCTTTTAATAGTTGTATTAAAATCATATCTCGCGTGTTTATACACGTTTGTTAGTAAATCATGATATATCATTCTAATGTATTGTAAAGAGAACATTAATTTCGATTAACATAGAATTAAACTTAAATCTCAACTTAGAACTTATAGCATCTCTGTTTGCTTTACTTTACTTTACTTAAATCGTTGAGATTACGATAAAGACATTTTGATCTAAAATAATTCAAATGTTATGCATATACTGCAGGCTTTCCAACAGATAATCACGAATTTATAGCCGAGAACTGTTTGCTCGATAATGTATTTAGAGTAATTTATCAAAATAGTGCCTCCTTTAAATCTTAGGTAAGTTAGACGAGTCAATTGCTGGTTTGGTGTTGGAATTTGAGTACCGGAGACTGAGGATGCGTGTCCCAAAATTGTATGAAAAACATAAATCTAAAGATGAACGATGGGATAACTTAGTATAGTAGTTGAGTACGGGCAAGAAGATGAGTAAGTAAGAGTCAAGACGGTTTGACATTCAATTCAATTCTCTTGAATTAAATACAATCTGTCAAGTCGCGTTTTCATATTGAGGAGATCTCAGTCTCGGACATTTAGAATAGAGTTATACATTTTGAAACTGCTATTTTCCAAAAGTACAATAGAACCTCGATTGTAGGTGTGGGGATGTCCGTTAAAGTTGAAGTTCCGTTACATAAAAAACAACTTTCTGAATGAATTGTATTATTATTATTCCTAGATACAAGAAAATAATCACTTAACTTTCTTTTGACTGTTTAGTAATTACGATTCATATTGCACCCGTGAAAATAGATAGCCAGAGAAAGAGAGATAAATATACAGAGAAAAAGATTTCTCTCCCATTACAGTATATATTGTAATACATGCATAATGTCTTAGTAAGTGATGTTCTGCCAAAGTGCTCACATTGAGCACTTATGCAATTATCTAGTTGAGTCATTTTCGCAGCTCTATTCTTCACGTATTATTTATCGTGTAAAGAAAATTACTAGACTAATTTGTATTCAACAAATTAGATACAAAACGGCGTAAACTATGGATACGTTGAACGAAATAACCTAAATAAAAATATACAGGATTTTAACAGTAAATATCACCGACTATTTCTCATTGATATGTTGTTTATCATGCTTTGCTGTCGATGGATACAAGTTTTCTTTTTTTAACAATCCGAAATTTACATATTTACTTCCATTTATATATGTACGTTGATAAACCCAGATCGCGAATAAATATATATTTTATTATATTTGTAAATGATGACTTTAGTTTTAATCGTGTACACATTTTAAATCTTCGGCCAAATCTGAAACCAAGCTAATCGTCATACTAGAATAAAAACTGAGTTTCTATGACCATAACGTGGAGCGCCCTCGCAAAATAATGACACATTTTTTATGCCATATGTTCGCTCTCAAAGTGGAGTATATGGGTCCACATAGTGTAAATATATCCATACCGAAAGTGCAGTATATGGATTTCCACAATGCGAAGACGTCTTGACAGATTATATTTCACGAGAATTGTTTGTCAGACAATTACTCATCCCAACGGACATCCAGTACTGCATTTTTAAATCTGACAGACATGGGAATCGAGTCCGCATTTCTCGGATAGATAGGCCCGCACGCTGACGTCTACGCTACCGTGGACACATAATTAGTGCATCTATAATTCGAATATTATCCATGTTTAAAATACTGTTGCAACTGTATTTCAACATTTCTTTGACAACACATGTATAATTTATATTAGTGTATTAATCTTTAAAATTGTAGCAAACATAATTCATTAAGCTACGGATAAAAACAGTATTGTTTAATAAAATAAGTAAACATTTGTCATACAATTAATTTAATGTAATATATTCCACTTCATTGTAAAAATTATAAAACAAATCATTATGTATGTAGCCTTGCAACACTTTGATTAGATTGGCGCTGCAATTCCGCGTGCATGTTGCTATGTAATCTGCAGATATGCCTGCATTGTCACCATATTTTCTTTATAGCACTCAATAGAAACAGGAAACGTCGTATTTTACACCGAACTAATGTCATTATCTCGGGACACAACAATTTCGATATCTAATGCAAATATTATATTTGATTATCAACACTAACATGCATTCGTCGTGTGTGATATGAGTGCATGTTGCACGCGCTGAACGCAATTAAGTGGGCACGTTTTTAAACGACAGCAATAAAATGCAACCTTCATTATATTTATTTTTAAAGCTAATCTCAAACACTCTAGATAACAATTTTTACTACTACAATGAATTGTTCACAAACTATATAGATTTTAATTTGTTTCGAATATTTTTTTAATAATATTCACTAGACGCGGTTATCTAAGTAAAAATTTAGGACTATAGAAAGGTTTACGTATGTGCAGAGAGCTGTCAAACAAGGGATGCAGGATTACCCGTAGTTCGTACTTAAACATCGTATTGAGTGTAGTTATCACGTGGCTAAAATGATAGCTGAGTACACTCGCCATGCAGTCGTATACGGTGGCGTAGTGAACCCAAAGTATACTTCAAATTTTGCCTGAATTTTCGTTCTCATAAATCCTACAATAGTAGATCATGGGACAAATTCTTGCTCTTAACATTTGTTGAGATTCACAGTACTGATTCTGGTCTCGGTTATATTAACACCGAAAGATATATTAAAATTATAACTTGTATAAAATATACTCTCTAAAAGTTGACCATAACTGTATTTTTGTTTATACTCGCATTTTGATTTTGATACTGATTTCGTCATATTGTGACAATGAAACAATTCGATCAGGAAATTGTGGCAACGTCCAATATCAGACGTGATCGTAAACTCGAGACTAAGTACGGCATGTGAGCTGTAGATGTTTGTGTATACTTTTTACCCCAGCCCAATAAATATCGAGTCTTTTTGCGATTATTCCCATGCGATATATTAATATGGAAGTTTTATGAAATTTAAATTATATATCAAATGCTCACAATATGTCGCACTGTACGTTCAAACTAGTTGTATTCTTTTACTTAATATGCTATTGAGAAAAAATAATAACGACTAATAATTTATTGATGCATTCAGTTGAAATATATAACATATCTTCCGTAAAAAATACTTGGGCGCGCAGCAATTCGCGAAGCAAATGAAATCTTAAAAACGACCGCAAAGAATAATATTTAGAAGAGAGGGAAAACGTCAAGAACGCAAAATTATGAAATAAAGGAAGAAAAGCAAATTTCCGATTGTCTGACGCCTTTCCAAACTACCGATCTGAGAAAGTTTTCTTCGTTTTCTACAATTTTGTGTGGGCGTTTAATAGTTATTACACTATTATTATAAATACTGTCATAGGAAAATACCACAAAAGTTGACACTGTTCATTCTTCTCATTGAGAACTTTCGTGTTTTCTAAAATAATTTAAAAAAAAAACTTTTTATTGATATCAACAGCTGAATGCTTTTCTTACGGAAAAATCATTTTTCAAACGATTGTTAAATTATTTTTGAGACGTTTACAAGTGTGGCGTCTATTAAATCAGGTTATATGTTTATTTCTGTATTTTTATTTTAATATAACAATTTCTGAACGAGTAATATAAATCTGAGCCCAAATAGACTATCAAAAGCAATAATCTATTGCTCATACTTTTCAAAAAATCTGTACGTATATATGTATATATTCAAAAAGCGATCGTCAACTGCCAAAATAATCATCGATATGAATATTAAAATTTATAATCGAGAAAAATTTAAAAGCTTTTATTTCAATTGAATGGTTTTCCATCATTTACAACTGACTAAGTGAGCTATGGCTGGGTTTTAGATTTAAGAAGGCTAACTTCGGATGTTCGCTTTTTCAAAAATTGGATCGCTTCCGAAATTTAAGCTTTATATAAATGCAGTATGCTTTTTAATCATATTAAAAATGAATATGAATATACCTTCTATAAACACACGCGTCGGCGGTTAAGTTTTAATTCTTAATAAGTATCATATTTTATTCGTTTTTTTTATTTTAAGTAACAAATCATCATACATTTTGTTACCAATTCTATCGACATTTGGCTACTGAATTTCAGTTCGCGTGTACCCTTTCTGGCGCCAATCCCACTCCTATCAAAAAATCGCAGCCAATTTTTGAGATTGCTTAATCAAACAGATATATAGAGCTTTCAATCGATGTCGATAATCCCGTTATTTTGGCGGATTTTTCACTTTTTTCTTGCTGGTGCAATTAGCACAACAGGCCTTTAATTCTAAACTATTAGCTGAACCAACTCTACATCAATGCTATAAGCAACCTTAATTGAACAAATCTAATTCTTTAAATGATTTTCTGTGTATCTTATAATAAACTGTACACCGATATTTATTATGTTTCTTCTTTTAATAAATACGATATTCTTTCATAATTCGATTAAATTCGTTATTCGGAAAAAAAGTATTTCTGTAGATTGACAAATATGTTATTATATTTACTGCGTATAAACATGCATGCACGTGTTTACTTATTATTACGATTGATCTTTTTCCATCTACGATCTTTTTTCAACATCTCGTCCTCGATATTATTACGGAGGGGATTTTGAAGCCTGCTTTCTCTTTTCAAATAATATATCATTATTTGTTTTTTATTCGGGGTAATAAACGTTGCCAATAGTCTTTTCGTAGCCTGGCTTTTGATTTTCGGAATATTTCTGATATAAAGCAGTATTTTGTAGACCACAGTGGTGTACCGATTCATCATAATCTGTCGACAATAGGTGTGTCCTATTCGGAATACAATGATTCTTCTCTGTGGTATTATTTTATACAATATTTGATTGATTTCACCGGCGAAAACTTTCCTCGTCTTTTATTTACTAACATATTTTTGTACAAAATATAAAAAAAGATATGATTATTTGTACACTTGCATATAGATCGTTACCCGGCTCAGATCATATTGTATACACACTACAAAACTGACGAATATTTTGAGTTTTACACTATTCTATATATTCAAGATCTTACCAAATCATTGATAGCGTCGCTTAGATCAGTGCTCCATAACTTTTTTTCGTTCACGGCACACCAAAAATTCGCGGCACACTAAAAGAAAAAAAAGAAATGCCGCTGCGGCGTTATATTGGAGAATCTGTCACGGCACACCCAGCATCGTCTCAGCCAGCACAGCGGTTGCGGAGCACTGGTTTAGATCAGCGAGAATGATTCTTTCGTCTGCGTATTTATCTAACTTTGTACCTACATTACTGCAAACAATATGTAGCGTTGAATTAGGAAAATCAAAAATCTTATTTATTAATTAATCTTCGTTTGCTTATTTGGATGGTTCTAACATTCCAGATTCATGCGAATTTGTCAATTTTAAATACTCAATTTAATTTTATAAGCAGTACGATAATTTATATACATATAGATGGCTTAAAGCGCAAAGTTGACAAGTCCACTTTTAGTTGAAAATCGTAATATCACCTTGTTGCACCATGCTGTATGCATGTCCCGTATTAGTTATTAAAATATACCTATAGAAAAACGTCCTAAGAAAATTTGTTAACTTCATTCATATCTGAGACCTATACTGCAAAATATATAACTCTGCTATTTTGCCGTCAGATCTATCAGAATAATGTTTTGTTTGAATCAGCTTTATGAATGAATCACTTGAAATGTGTTTTTATTTTAAAATAATCCCAAAAATAAGTAGCGAAATAATCAGTTTTTACACTTCTGTAAAATTCAAAAAAATTTGAGAAGTTTACATTTTAAGTTATCGATATGATAATTATATTGAATTCAAATTAGTATTTTTGCATACAAACAAAATAACTTACAATTTTTTTTTTATTGCCAAGATAATCGCAAAAATCATCAGTTATCGACGCCACTGCCCATTTATAGCCTACTTGAATAAAATGCCCGCCCGCGTCTGTTTGACGCTCTCCCCGGACTAGTTTATGCGAAAATCATCTCGAATGAATGTTTTATTTTATTTTATCGGAAAATGTTTATTTAATTTCACAATTTACGGCGGCTTGGAAATTGTCCAGAGAAAGCGGTCGGCAGACTTCTCGCGAGAATTTGTTCGCACGCTAATTCGACGCGGCCACTGACGCGCGCCATTCGTCAAAATTAAGTCATTTAAAAAGAATATTAAATTTACATTTCTTTTAAATGTACCTTTAATATTCACGTTAGTGCTTACATACAGCATATTACACTTTTTTTTACTAGATGTTTGGCCTTTACCGGTGTCTATTTTTGACGTGTATTATATTTTTGTAACATTTCAGGGTTAAATGTTTTTTTTAATTGGCGCTTGTCAGTGAATTCTTCATATTTTCAGCTATTTTTTTGAACATCTACGTCTTGAAACATTGCGAGAAAGAATACAAACCATTCTAAAAAAGGAAATTCGGTCAACTGTTGGCGTTAACAATATCAAAATATCCGTCATAAATATTAAACGTCGAATGATAATGAATTTATATCACAGTTTAACAATAATGTACGGTGGCATATAGCGAGCATGATGATCTCTTCATAATTTTTTGACAAATAAGATTCTACGGATAAATCTCAAGTCTTGTCGATTAAAGTAGATCGCTTCTCAATATCACACCGGTTAATATCATAATGGTATCACAGTCAGTAGTGTATGCACTCTTATAGAGTCGTTTTCGGCAAAACATCGTAAACGTAAAAGTATATGATGCTTACGATGTTTTACTTCACCGATTTTTCGACGAAATTTAAAACATAAAGCATACAATAAAATTGA
Organism: Rhyacophila evoluta; assembly: GCA_022683975.1. NCBI lineage: Eukaryota > Metazoa > Arthropoda > Insecta > Trichoptera > Rhyacophilidae > Rhyacophila > Rhyacophila evoluta. Next base: position 8,689 of record JAGVSQ010004785.1, on the reverse strand, counting down.
AAATGCAAAATCATGACTTTGGCTGCAGCATTCTTTACGATCTTGCCAGTCCATGCGGATATCTATTTTGAACTGATTTGGTAAATCCCCAAATTGCCGCTTACGAACTTTTGCCGAAAATGGCTTACTATATTATTTAATGGTATCTGTGCTGTTCTACCTTGCCTTAATATATTGTGTATATTTACAAAATTATCTATCAGTAAGATACAACATTAAAATTGTCAAATAACACTGTTATCCTTACAAGTTTATAAAATAAATCGTAGAAAATTTCCACCTGAGCTCTGGCAAAGTGATTAAAATCTTCCTACGGATAAAACAATACAATAACATACAGACATTTATATGGAACATTATGCACTACATTAAAAAAAAAATATGCACTGGCGCCATATAATACCAATGTTTATATTCAATGGCACAATTTTATTTATTTTACTCGTGTAAACAGCTGATTACTTCTCAGCTGTTCGGTCATTCAAACTTTTTCCCGATTGACGGAATATCAAACGGTATATATTACTTATTGTTTATTCCTCGTCATCAAACCAATGACACCGCTTCGTATCCACATAAATAAGATATACCAAATATAGGTTCTTTTGTTTTTTTTTATGGTTTCCACAGGTAGCAAATTTATTGTATTTCATATAGTTTATATATAATACATATTTTGGCTGATCGATAATGTGCAAAATTGAAGTAAAAAATATAAGTTGGACGTTGTACAAATAAAACTTAACAATAGATTCATTTAGAAAGATTTTTCGTTATTAATTTTGTTATTTTTTCCACTTTTGATTCTCGAATGAGAGCCGGTATGTCTAATATGTATTAAGTATTTATAATACGGAATATTTTACAAAACTTGGTATTATTTATTGATACAATAATGTTATGTTTGTTTTATTTTGTAAAAAAACCAAAAGAAAGAGTTTTTGTGGCATCAATGCGAGCATAATAACAATAAAACAGGAATATGTATGTAAAACTTCGTCGATTGCATACAATCAGAGACGCTTCGGTTGCGGCCGCGCGCCCTCGCAACTTCCTTCATTTATTTTATTAACACTTATTTTCTTCCTCTTTCTCGTCGCTTTTCTCGGTAAAGAAACCTCACTAAGTCACCTTTGTGCCGTATTATACGCCATGTTTACGACGCCCCTCTTATCTCTTACACGTTGCTATGCTATTCTCATGTGTGTAATGATTTTTTCGAGACCGGCGTGTGTTGTCACAGCATCGGAATGATATTATGTACTTTCGTATGTGATAAGAAAGAATGCATTTCGTTATCATAAGAATGAATATTTCGGTTTGAGTAATCATAATCGTTTACTCACATAGATAGTATAAATAGCCAACATATATTTTATTGCGTAGGTCGTGAACCGGACGTTTTAAATTAATATTCATTTTTTTTAGTTTTAATCCCATTTTAATTATCATCGTTTTATACGTCATCTCGTACAAGTAGATATGTCAGAACACGAGTTTTTATTATATCTTTGTATGTATTATATTGTATTAAATATTTTTTAATATTATGCTACCAACAAACTTAAGATGTAAAATTCGATAGGAAAACATTTTACTTTTTTCTCTTGTTTTAAAAGAAACAAATTTTCCAAAGAATGTTACAATATTAAATTTTATTTGTATATACAACCAAGCCAAATCAGTTGTATTTCCGCATTAATAATACGAAGAAAAAATTATCTTTCCACATTAATGATATTATTGACTAAAAGCTCCAAGTAAAGTAAGTTTTTTTACTAAAACTGTTTATATAATTATACCCAAATGTTTTTTTAGAATATATTTACACTTTATCTATTTTCTTTAATTAGATAAAATATAACTAAATGATAATCTAATAATCTTCAAATTCACAAAAGAGCGAATACATAAAAAATGAATACCGTTACAGTTTTGATATTTAGTCTTAACGTACCAATCGAAAATATATACCTACATCCTGTACACTCGATTTGGATAGAAACAAGACTCGGAAATATATCCTAGCAGGCACTAAAAAAACACCATATATAAAGTGATATATTTTTCATATATTATACCATTCACAGGCGTCTATTGGAAATACACGCCATATAAGAAGGTGGGTATCTTGTATAAATTTAATTTAAACAAATATCTTACAAGTTATTCGGCTTAAAATCTCACGGGAATGTTCCATCTTATTAATTTACCGCCCCGGTTGACTCTGAAGTACACTTAATATCCAATTTATACGAATTATGGCTGCTTCTGTGACAATCTCTCAGGGTGGAAATTATTTTATTTTTATCTTACTTTTTTTGCAAGTAGATTGTGGTTTTGTTGAGGGATTGTAATATCTTCCATATATCTGACAATAATAATTGTTAGATAAATAATCTTATTTATCATATAAGTTAATCGTTCGTTGGTCATTTACCGACCCTGTACAAGACCAGTTATTCTCATATATTGTATATTGTCCATTATTTAGTATTCAGTGTCACTATTTTTTTACCATGCCCGCACCGAAAGAATAGCATATAGATCTTTTTAGTGTGAAGATATCGACTCCAGAAACGTAGTCTGTAGATCTCTTCAATGTGAAGATTTATCACGACAGCTTTCATACGCGAACCGATTTTTCAGCCAATTCCTCAGCTCGTTCTGCATCCAGCCCGCATCTTTAAATTCATACTTCTTATACATTATTTATTATACATATTCGTATGCATACCTATATCGAATATGACGTTTTATTTATTGGTTGAAATTTCAAAAACCTATATTTAGTACTATTAGTCTATTTTAGGTACATAATTTGATTTTTCAATGAATCATTGGACTGTTATCGATAAACCCTTGAAAGAATTGTCTCGGTTCAAACGGATACGAATGAATGAAATATAACATGGTACTGACGTGCATTTTCGATACTCCTTTTTGAGGTGACAAATGATTTGGATAAACATAATTCTGACACCATTTCGATAAAGAATGTCTTCGTCAATCAGCTTACACTGACATGACGATATTCAAAAAACCATGACCAGTTTCACAACGCGCACAATCTCGAATACTGCTCTCGCGGAATCGTTCGAATTTCCGTATTGGTTAATCAATTAATCGTAGAGCACTCCAAAAATGTATACTCCTCGCAGCCGTTAGAAAAAAGACAACCTCGCGCGTTCGTCTCTTCTTCTTTAAGTCGTAGTATATTCCAATCCTTACTGTTTATTTGCAGCTCGATTGTCACAATACAGTTCGACTTGCGACTCACGACAAGCGGTCTCTGTTTACTCACTGTGAATCACATTGTTGACTCGATGCCAGATGAAAAAAGTCTTATGTAACACATTTATGTAGTTCATTTTTTTTTTGTATTCTAGTCAACCAATTTCGCTCCGCTTCACACGCGCGACAAGAATACGTAATGAATAATAGCATTCAATTTTAATAAACTCGTTTGAAAGCGTCGCTCTACCGGTATAAATATTTCGTTTTGATTGAATTATTCGCTTGTTTTGATTGATTTTATTTCTCCGCGTAAATCAACGAAATTTTATTAATATTTAATGGAGTAGACGAGTATTACTCTTGCAGCTTCATCTAACGTTTATAATCCGACAGCCGTAAGACAGACGCGGTTGTAAAAATGATATTAATGACTGTATCAAATAGCTTTACTTTTACTGCTTATCCTCGATGTTTATATGCGCCAATTTGGAGCCTCGTTAGCTGAGTTGATAAGCACGCGCGCCGTTGTGAATTTGCAACTTCACGAGTTCGAGTACCCGAAGCTGCATAAGAATTTTAATATATATATATACAGTCTGAACTGCTGTGTTGAGTGATTTACAGATTTTAGTATTAAGGATATCAATATGGTTCAAAAATAGTATGCCTAGATATATATGTCGCTTTTAAATTCTATCAATTCTACCTCGGTATATAACATATAAAACCACTCCTGGCCAACCCAAATTGACCCAAGGGCCGCATTGACGTCTTAAATTTAAAAGGGCCGCACATATATAAGAATAGTTTCAATTTTTTTCCGATTTATCTGGTCTCACTTTGCAACCCAATTAGCACTCATTACTTTTTTTTAAGTGATTGATTTAAATTTTTAATGCAGACCTATACATAAAGTGTCCAAACATCGTAAATATGAAAAAAAATGATACTGCAACTATTGTGGAAATGAAGAGAAAACATGTATTTAACCAACGGTAAAATATATGTGTTTGGCAAAAAAAGACATAATGGCTTCGTGTATTCACAAAGATGCTTAAAAATCAAATAAATCAAAGACGTCGTCGCTTCTCTACAACTCGCAACTGTCAATTGAATTACTCGCTAGCCATGCGTTTTATCTGTTAAGTGAATCGACGCAGTCAATACAAACGATATAAGTGTACCGAGACATATAATGTGTTTCCACATTAAACCTAAAAAAACGTTAAGGAACATACAACACATATTTTCCATTTGCGAATACTTAGATACTAAATCTTCACTTTGTTGGCATCTTCTTCGTATAAACAATATAAGTGCCTGAGCACTGTCTTTTGTCTTCGGTGAAATAACGTGACCCGCAGTCCGTAACTCATCGCAGAGCGTAAAAGCCGAGGAGTGCTGGCACTGTTGTTAAAATTACACCTCCATTGAAGTCAATGAATTAATGTTCTCGCAGGACAGATCCGTCATAACTCGTTCGGGATGTTCCGAAATATTCGTTTGACCCACTCACCTACATTTGAATACGATCTTGTGACACGAATGGGATGACGTAAAATATAATACATACTGACATGTTATGTTTAACAATACATTATGTCGGACTTCGTTCTCTGCTGTTCTTAAACTCCAGCCCCTTGTAACGGGAGACATGTCTACTGTCTTCTAGCAATTAACATTTAGGTTTATTGAATTAAATGGCGTAGTTTTAGCAGTCCTTTTTGTACTAATGAGAAACTTCTTATTTTTTATTTAGAATACCTTATTCATAGATACTAACTAATGCCGGCCTAATATCTGTGACTCGCTAGACTAACTTTTAATTATATTTTCCTGAATTCACTGGAGATTAAGAGTCTCGATACTCTATAAATAATAATTAAGAAATTTATATAGGTGACATTTCTTAGACCTAGACAAATGTCATGAATTCGATATTGATACGTACTAATTGTTAATTACGAGTTTTAAAACTATTTATGATTGAGCAAACGGCGGGCTTTATGGAGAGTAATGAAAGAGTATGAATTTTACTTAAATTTTCAGATTAACTAGACTCATCTTAGCCTGAGTTTGAAGTTAATTCAGGATAAAAATTTGACGTGTATGACAATTGAGACAGTAAACGGCATTAAGCAATAATATTTTTCAGTGCAGTACTCTGCAAACTGCTGTGCTGCGGACGATTTTAGGTGTGGCGTGGCGCATTTCTACAATATCAAAAACCATTAAAAATGTTACGTGTGTCGCGAAATTTTAAAACTAACATCAAGTCGCTGTGAACGATCGACATTAATGTTAATTAATCTGTATGTATCGCATACAAATCATTGGCGCCATCATACGTATTAAAATGAAGCGAGTTTAAATAAACCTGAAAAAGTCGAAGATGATATTAAGAATTATTAAGAATGATAATATTAAAATTTTCTTTGATGAAATATTTTCTTTTTTGAATAAGTTAAAAATCCGGGTAGATAAGCATTTTTTATCAGAAAAACTTCGTTCTAAAATAATAAGCGGACTTCCGTTTCAGTCTCGACTTAAAACTTAAATCTCAATTGTTACTATGGAAAAAATATATTTTACCTTTACAGCGGTCCTTCTTTTTTGTTTAAAGTAAAAAATCACGTGAGATCCTAAATGAAAAGAAAAGATATGAATATTCGCAAGGAAGCCAATTTATCAAGCACGTATTTGACATAAACTTTTTTAAGAGAGCAATAAAACAATGCTTCCCGTAAACGTGTAGCTTTACAAAAATGGTTTCCTGTCTTGAAATAAGAATTTTATCGATAAAGACAATTTCACTTTTGTCCCTCGTAGCTATCGAAAATTTCATCGATGATATCCATACGTACGCACAATACGAATCAGTATGATAAATTCAACATTTTCTTTATATACAACATCTGTAAATAATAATGCGTATGTAAATCAACAACCTTTACTTTAATGGATTAGATGATAAGAAATAAGTAGATCCTGGGATACTTTTGAAAGGCTCTCTTCTTAGAATGCTCTTTGTTTTGAAGCTTTTGAGTATCGAGTAATGTAATCAAAAACGGCCTCCCATGCGATAGTAATAAAAAGTTCCAAGTTTTACGATGTTTTCATGGTAATCTGAAAAGTTTCCTAATTTATACATGGAAAAGGATTGGTGCTAATTTATTTTTATCGTTAAACTATTCAGGTATTTTACTTGTCAAAATAAATAATTATTTAAATTTTAAAGAAAGCGTCTAAATTGAGTGTTTCTGGAAGAACGGATACAAATTTCTCGCTGGCAATTAACTTCCTATAAGACGAATGATTTATGCTTCCACGTTCGCATTAAATGTACAATAACTAACTTATTTATCATTCGTTGCCAGTAAAATATTCTTATAATATAAATTGTATTTATTTTATTAAAATGAATATGGAGATTGGACATTATTTTGCTATAAATTATGTTTAAATACGGCCACCTGCTTTCATCATTGACTGCCACTTCCCAATGTACCATCTCCATAGTCTCATAAGATAATGCGAAAATACTTGATATTTTTTTATGAATACTACTATAATAGTAGTTTTTATAATGATCAGATTCAATGTCAAGGATCAGTGTAAGTTATTGCGTTTCGGTTGACATATATTATATATCACAAGTCAACAATAATGTCTACCATAAAAATCAATAATTGTATGATTGGCATTAATATTAACTAAATAGCAATATGTATTGCAAAGTTTCTGGAATGGATTTTTCGTCAAATTGAATTGGTTATCAATCATCAATATTCTTTCACTTCTGATTTTCCAATGTTTTTATTTAAATTATTGCAACACTGTAATGTTAAATATAATAACAGGCCCAAGCTCCATTGCTTACTTTTGAATTATACATAATTTAGGAATCGTGTCGCACTTTCCGTTAGATACCTGAATGCATTAAAGATGAATTAGTTTATTCTTATTCATATAATTAGCTAATAATTAATATCAACAAGTGTATTTTTCATGAAGTGACTTTGAATTTTAGCAATTGTTACATCGTTTAACATATTGTTCACGTTGATATGTGTATTATTTTTACGAATACGCTAATGTATCGATCTACACGTGTCCGGTGGATTAAAATTGTAAATAAATAACCCTTTTCATTTTTTTTTCATCGAGGCCGTCCATCAGAATATCGCGCGAAAATGGAAATCCTATGTATAATAGATCTCGTAGCTATTCGATACCGGATCGGTTTTGCCGAATACGTTATCCGTAGCTGCCGGCTGCCACTCTGTACATCCGTTTCTTCATTCAAACTACATTTATCATTCATGGTGCGAGGTATTCCACTTTGCACGACTGTGGCAGTAAGACACCTATTGTGGGCTGGGGAGCTTTTTCGAATTCTTACTCCTCACTAATTCGCTCGCTATAAACTAGAAATTAAACGTTAAAACGATATAATTAACAGCAAAAATATTTAAATATACTTGTATTCAATTTTTATTATTCCAAAACTTCGTGCCTACACAAATTAGGCGTTTCTGTGATTGTATCTATAATAATCCATTGTGTATATAATCCATATTGAATGTCAATAGTTAAATTTAAAATTCACACACTTTGTGCTTACCAAAATAGGCAGGTTACTTATACAATGGGTTGACCCAAAAGTTATTACTTTTCAAGGTCCGTATGCTCCATTTCAGATCGGAAGATATGTAAATTTTAATACATAATAATTTGCACGATATACTTTGAAATCGAATTTGGACGTTTCTAATATTTTTTATTATTTTATACTATGTTCGCTTCGAACGTGGAGCATATGGGTCTATACAGCGTGAAGATATCCACTCGGAAAGTGGAATACATACACGGATCTCCGCAATATGAATGTCTTGATTATTTTCCACGATAATTATTTTTCAGACAGTTTCTCAACCCAATGTGCACTCATTCCTGAACTCCCCAGGTTGCAAGGCACGCACGCTACCCACTACGTTAAATAAACAATATATTTAAGTGAAGTGTATATCGCTCATGACAAAGCACCTCGTATATAATAAATACCACACAATACAAATTTTATAGGAGAGGAAAAAAACTCTCTTCAAGCACTATTATTAAATCAAATTTCATGTTTATGTTATTAAATTAACTAATATTCAACTATTAAATTAACTATTTTTTTTTTTTGATAAAACACTTTTTTTCGTGTGGTATACGAGGTATTGCCTTGTCATAGGCGATATATAGAAAGTTATATGCGAATATGAAGTAAAATAATAATTTAACAATATACTTATGCATTCCCTCTTTGAAATTTAGTTCAAAATTACAATTGGCAAAAGAAAGAATAAGACTTACTCAAGAGTTCATGATGCAGTGTATATTTGTGAAAACAATATTTTATAATTAATATTTTCGACTGATGGTGCTTGATGGAAATTGATTTTAA